>NW_019291571.1:28861-73300 GCF_000500325.1 Leptinotarsa decemlineata
TGCTTCAGGTAACTAGATGCTCAATATTAGAATTATTATCGTATCCGACTAAATTAACACAATTGCAACTTTTCTTCATCACTCGTGTCGTATCGGTGTATGAGGTCGCTTGAATTCATTCTATCGCTTGATAGTTGTACATTTGCAAAAATTCCTAAAATACTCAATTGGCTTGCGTAAAATTATAACTTGCATGAGATGCTTAAGGTAACTAGACGTTCAAGATTGGAATTATTATCGTATCCGACTGAATTAACGCAATTGCAACCTTTCTTCACCACTCCTGTCGTATCGGTTGATAGTTGTACATTTGCAAAAATTCCTAAGATACTCAATTGGGTTGTGTAAAATTATAACTTGCATGAAATGCTTAAGGTACCTAGACGTTCAAGATCAATATAAATTTCACTTTTTTAAGAAAGGAGGCTAAGTAGATGAATTTCATTTCATTCATTCATTCCCATAGATTTTTTCAGAATTTTAAGTTTTAAATTACGCAGAACCTTTATGGACTGAACTTTTCAGTTCATTCTCTATTACAACATATTCTCTATTGATTTATCTTTATTAATTTCTCAAATTTTGTAAGGGAAATACCCAAAAAATAGCAAATAACATTGACTCCCCCACAATATGTCTTTCAAAGAATTCAGAAAGATCATTTCCCATAAAATGGTAACTAACAGTCATGAAAGTCACTAACTGTGAAATTTAGGCAATCGCGGCCATTTTTGAGAACCATTTGGGTCTGTTGAAATTCATTCCTGATATTTCGATGGCTGGAGTGACACAGACCTCTGAAGACGTCATCTTGAAAATTCGACACCATGAGCAGCCAACCAACTGTTCCATGGGTGTATATGTTGAATTATTGAAAAATTTCATATTCTTCTCAAACAGATGGTTTCAAAAAGTATTTCACCCAACAATAAACATTCATCATGAGGTTAGATTTTAATGGCTTCATGTGGAAAACTTTCATATATATTTATAGATTTTCGGTATGCTTCTGAATAAAATGCCTATAGGAAAGAGGAGAAAAAACCGGTGAAATATCGAGATTTTCTCTATGAACTTCACAGACTCTATCCAGATCACTCTGTCGAAACGGTTGTTTTGATTATTGGGATCCATGGTGTTCAAATTATTGAAACAAAATGGGTCCAACATAGATTGAAAGTAGTATATAAATCAATGTAAACGAATAGATTTTCACGAATAAATGACAACATTATGATGCAATCGGTAATAACAATAGAGAATCAGTACAGATAGATCAAACTGAAATTCATATCTACTCATAAAGTAATTTCAATGTTGAAGCTTTTTCGAAATCTTCTGTATTTCTAACTGAGGATCCATACATGCGATCAGCTGCTGTTAGAGTAGTATCGATATGTATATTGAATGAGACGAATGAATCAAAAATAACACCTAGATGAGTGAATGTATCAGGACGCTCCAGAACTTGATTGTTCATGACGTAGTTGTGTAAATTCAAATTTTTTCAATGAGTAAGACATTACATTACATTTGGATATGTTGAGAGATAGATTATTCTTCAGACACAATGTAGCAACGTAATCTAAATCCAGGGCGAGACGTTTGCAATCATTAGAAGATGTTAAATTGTGACAGAGTTTCAATTCATCTGCATATAAAAGGAAATTGATATCAATCTCATCTCCGATATCATTAATGAACATATTGAACAGTAGGGGTCCTAGATTTGATCATTGTGGTACACCAGATGCGGCTATATATTCGATAAACTTGAGGCTATTGAGTTGAACGTACGGTTTTGGAAATACGATTTGAAGAGGGTTAATGATAATAATAATGAGTTTATTTACCATAATGATCAGAACAAAAATATTATAAAATAGCAGGGTAAACAAACAAAGGCATCATAAAAGAAACATTTTCGAAAAAAATGTTTCTTGTGCTTGATATCGCCTAGTACAAAGTAATAACATGAATAAATATACAATACATAGATAAATACACGAATATCGTAAAAACATGAATAAATACACAATACATGAATAAATACACAATACATAAATAAATCCACAATATATAGATAAATAAACGAATAAAATGAATAAATAAGTTGACAATATATATACATATATACATATACACATATATACACACACATATATGACAATAAACCATATAATATAACATATAGGTAATTAACCGGGAGTTGATTATGATGATTTTGATACAAAAAGTAGGAGGCATGATTTAGGTAAACTCAGACCGACTGTGAGTATTATTCATCTAACAATTGACTTATCACATTTCTAGGGTTGCTATTAATAAAGTATTTCAGTCCTACTTGTGATAAAGAAGTATAACTGCATCAGGTCTAAGATCTGTGATTCAGAATAAAGTTTGTCAGAAGGATATCTGAGGTTTTTAGAGTATATCAGCCTTATGAATATCCACTGTATCACTTCTAATTGGTTTATGTGCGTCATCAAAGCTTCCACCCCATGCTAGAATCCCGTAGCGTAGATGGCTTGTGACTAATGCATGTTATAACATTCTCATCAGGCACACAGGTATGTTTTCTTTGAGTTTTCTGAATTTGAATAGAATGGTTCTCAGTATCTTAAATACGTATGTTATGTGAAGATCACATCACTTCACTGCATTAGATAACCCCAAAGTCGAAAGCTTGTTGAGCAGGATACTAGGCTCAAGTCTGACGAACGCTTTAGAAAAATCAGTGTAGATGACATCAGTTTGAGACTGACAATCAATACCCTCTGCAATACATTGAGTGATTGTTACAAGATTGGTGGTGGTTGAACGACCTTTTATGAAACTGTCTTCTCAAGAAGCATCTCAAACACTTCACAAAAGTTGCATATGATAGAGATTGGTCTCTAATTTTTTATCTCACTTTTATCTACTTTTTTGAAAATTGGGCAGACTTTCGACATTCTCCATATTGATGGTACAGTTGATGTTTTCAGGCATATATTAATAAGAGTTGTTAGTGGTTCAACCAGAACTGAGGCACAATCTTTAATGATGAATGCTGGAATATGATCAGGTCCCGCAGTGAATTTAGGCTTAAATTTTCTTAGGGTATGATAAACATCTTCAATACTGAAATTTTTGATTACTCAGCTGGGAATATCACTACTATTGTTCGCATGGTCATTTGATGTTGACACTATATAAAAACTACTGAAGAAATCTGCAAAACCATCAAAAATATCTGAGGGATTATCGAGTAGCTTGCCTTCATGTAAAATTTCATCTCCGATTCCATTCGTATATTTTGACTTGTTAATGAATGACCAAAACTTATTGGGGTTATGGATAATCTCGCTCCCAGTTTTCTCAATGAATTTCTCATAAGCTATTCTAATGACTGCTTTCATTTCTGCCCGAAGACGTTTGCATTCGTGACAAGTGTGAATGTCGCCGTTTCTTTTGTATTCACACCAAAATTTTGTTTCAGTTCGAATTTTCTTTATGAATGCACCAATGATGGGACTAGTGATAGGTGGATTCATTAATTAACACACGACGTTTATCAATGACGAAATATATTAACACAACTAACACGATCACAAACAAACACAAAATATACAAGTACCACGTGGCTTTAAAGGACTTGAAGTGAACTGTTTCACTTTTCACAAGAACAAGATTTCGCCCGCTTGACAACTTGAACTCGAGAGTAATAATCACACATGTTTTTTATGATGCACTGTTTGGAATCTCTGGTGTTGTAATGACTATTACTGGAGTTTTTTCCCAACACCAAATCGTTATTTTTAACACCTCGACACGTGTTTCGATCACCAAGTGATCATTTTCAAAGAGGAAGATTAAAACTTCCTCTTCCTCTTACTTCCATCCTTCCTTCTTATTACTGGAATTTTTTCCCAACACCAAATCGTTATTTTTAACACCTCGCCACGTGTTTCGATCATCAAGTGATCATTTTCAAAGAGGAAGATTAAAACTTCCTCTTCCTCTTATTTCCTTCCTTCTTATTACTGGAGTTTTTTCCCAACACCAAATCGTTATTTTTAAAGATTAAAACTTCCTCTTCCTCTTTGAAGATGTTCACACGTGTTTCGATCACCAAGTGATCATCTTCAAAGAGGAAGATTGAAACTTCCTCTTCCTCTTTGAAGATGTTCACTCGGTGATCGAAACACGTATCGTGGTGTTAAAAATAACGATTTGGTGTTGGGAAAAAACTCCAGTAATATACACATGTTTTTGTCGATTCAAGAGAAACGATTTATAATTGTGACTAAATATATCAAGTGTTAATTCCTCGAATTAGTTGCAACATTCAACAAAATGTCAACCGCGACATAAGTAAAACAGTGGTTGAAGACAGTTGTTTCATGTTGATTGATGACATACCAATCCACACTGCGTGTGTTGAGAGAATGAATAGTAGACCACTTCACGAGATTTTCTTTCGGATATTGTGGTGTTCCAAATTCAACAACTTTCCCTAATTCGCAGAAATCGAGCATTCAAGGTTCTCTAGAAGTAATATTTACTTTTTCGAGGAACTCTACATACCAGATTCAGTTAATCATACGAGAAATTTCATATCAAGAGAAACTTCGGCTGATCAAAGCTACTCTGTTTGACTTTGCTTTCCAACTGGCATTGAAGTGCCTGCTTATTTGAATACATCTGGTAAAATTTTATGCAAACAAATAGAGAAAGTCACATCATTCTGAAACGTATGAATATGGAAAGAAAGTACGGCAGGCGATGTGGAAAATGAGCTCATATAGCGCTGCCACGGAGTAAAATAGGGTGGAAAATTTGGCGGAGCAAATTTGATTATGAGATTCAAGATGTGGTGTGAGTTTTCGTGCTGCAGGAAAAATAACGAACCCCTCTATATGTAAGAATACAAAATTATCAATTTAAATTTGGAAAAATGGAGCTGAAACAGACGAAGAGCTTTGATGTTTTCTTACTACATGTCAGAAAACATGAAGACAAATATGCTGTAGAACCGCAATTGATATCATAGTTATAAGGTGTGAACCATTGCAGAAGTCACTATATTGAACTTGAATAAATTCAGGATAGTTCTCGATGTTTTGGTGTGAATTTTCTTCGAGTTTGGAAACCGTGAATTTTTGGTATTTCCTCCTGACGTTTCGCTGGTGTGAATAGCTAGCTTCTTCAGAGGTTCATACATATTGAGTTGATATCTCCAAAGACTGGAAATTATATCTACTTAACGAGTATATATGCTGACTCCACAAGTAGTTTGGCGTGCTTAGGTACCTGACTTAGGTAAATTTCGTAAAGCGTGTTTCTGTTGATTCAGGTGTCTGGTGTGATGATACTTGTATCTAGATTAGGTAAATTCTCAATAACATTTGATGACCTCTTTCTACCTTCCGACATGCTGTTTGCCATTCTTCAACTTCTTAGAATGGGATTCCATATTCACAGGTTCTTCTTTTTTATTGAAATTATTCATACGTTTGTGGATCTTTTGGTGGTTACGATGTATATCGGATATGTGCATGGTTTGCGATTAACCTATGCTGCTAATAGTGGGTCCCTTTTGACTTTAGTCGACCTGACGCTTTGTTGTATCTTCTTGGTGGGTTTGAAAACCATTTTGATGTTGTGTTTCGAAAGAGTTTTCCAAATATGTCCGTGAACCTAGGGATATTAGGTAGATACTCGCGTGCGACCATCTGAGCCATTTCCTCGTTCTGAGCCGTAGAACTTCTCAGTTTCATGCTTTTGTTGATCTCGGATACACTATATCCATTTGATCTTAAAGTCTCTTGAAAATGTTTCAGTTCTTCCTCTAGAATCTCAAGTCCACATATTCCGCGAATTTGTTCCGTTAGAGTGGAGATGACTCCTCTCTTCTAACTAGGATGGTGGTTCGATAGTGCGTAGATTTTAGGTACACTTCGTTGGTTAGTCTAGCATCATGTCGTCTAGCACCATGTCGTTTTGAGACTGCTATCCGCTGATCCTATTCAATCTACATGGTGAACATGATGCTTGGGTGTTGAGCGTTCAAGTGGTCTTGCAAAAGGTTTCTAGTGTCCCATCCATGTTTTCAGATGACAAGGGTGTCATTCACGTAACGTTGCCACAAGGTTGGCTTCAATTCAGAGATATTAATTGCTTTCCTGCAAAACGTTCCATGGAGTGAGCTTTTTCGAAATTGTTGTTTATTTGATTATTTCATCATAATGGAATTTGTCGAATGTATTGGCCTACTTACTGATATATGATTTTCAACATCGGAGCCAACATTTGTCATTCCTAAATATATTTTTGAAAAGATCATCTGGCAATTTTCTCGCATACATCATGGAGATGAATCACCTATGAACTGAAATTAACACAATTGCAACTTTTCTTCATCACTCGTGTCGTATCGGTGTATGAGGTCGCTTGAATTCATTCTATCGCTTGATAGTTGTACATTTGCAAAAATTCCTAAAATACTCAATTGGCTTGCGTAAAATTATAACTTGCATGAGATGCTTAAGGTAACTAGACGTTCAAGATTGGAATTATTATCGTATCCGACTGAATTAACGCAATTGCAACCTTTCTTCACCACTCCTGTCGTATCGGTTGATAGTTGTACATTTGCAAAAATTCCTAAGATATTCAATTGGGTTGTGTAAAATTATAACTTGCATGAAATGCTTAAGGTACCTAGACGTTCAAGATCAGAATTATTATCGATTCCGACTAATTAGCTTTCCAGTTACCACAGCCTTTGACTTGAAATTAGAATATAAGTCATCTGTGTTCAGGCAGATGGATCAGATGATTTGTATGAGATGATACTTACCTCATTTTCATATAATACGAACTGGATCGGTACCTCAACCAATCCTTGAGGAACACCGATCTTGGTCTTTCTTAATTTAGAAATAGTGAAGTCAGTTATAGTGATATATGTGCGACCCACATCATAAACTTACCTCATTTCCAAAATTTCCGAAAAAAATTTATAGAATTCATTGTATTATTTGTTTTCAAAATAATTTTTTTCTTTCGACTCGAAGTCTGACATCTCATTTTTCATTCACTTCTCCAACAGACACTTTATTTTTTGGGAAAAGTGTTTCTGCTGGTATGCTTAGGATAAAAATCATCAAACACAGATCACAGATATTAGTTTTTCCCTGATTATATGCTCACAGTTACTTCCATTGTGTGCGTTCATCCACCGTGGTGTCGAAATTATGAGCGATCGAGTTTGAATAATCACCACTTAAAAGCACAAATGAGAGCATGATACTTATAATGAAAATCAGTTATCACTTGCTTTATCCTATGTTAGCAGTAAATAAGTAGGTGTCTACTATACACTTAACAATTTTATTGTGAAAGAACGGAAATAATTATGATTCCATTTGCTCTTTGTTGAATAAAGCAGGTCAAATCCTCATTAAATTATAGTAACCCATCATTAAATCTCACATGCTGAAAAGAAACGAAGTCTCGAGATATATTCGGAATTTCTTGAATATTCTTGTTGTTAATGAAGCTGCCATATAAAACGCCCTAATAGATTATTATTATTGTGAGGAATCAACATTGAAATCATGCAACGTAAAAAATACAACATTAACTTTTGTGTGGTCTTCATATATTATGTCTACATTCATATATTTGGTTCTAATTAAAAATCTGTTCGACATAAATAGAAATTATTAGCATAAAAATGCTGTCTTGATTACGTTTTCGACCGTCAATAACCAACAGAAATTGATTTGAAATATACACTTTTCGGGAATCCCGAAGACATTTTAAATTCTGAAATGGCATTTCAAACTTTCTCAAAGCCAAATTAAGTGGTTTGCTGAAACTGTTCCTGAAAATATCAATAACTTAGGCCTTAATTTGATTTCCAAATATCTTCAACTTCAATTAAGAGAGCTAATGGCTGGGGCTTGAATGAAATCTTTTTAAATGAGATATGCAAATTTTATTGATACCTGCTGACTTCTTTGAAAGTGAAACGTTAATTTTAATTATCCGCCGTCAATATTTTGTTCTGAGTGGTTTTTGGTGGTGGTAGAAGTTTACTCCTTAATTAATAAATATATCATCCAAATGCAAGCTTTTAGAATAAGATGACATCGTAATCAGGATTGGTTTTCTGAACTGCATGATATGCTTTTTTATGACTTGTTCAGTGTCATATGTTAGATACTAATCCAAAACGAGATCACTGGGTAATATTTTTGTTTAAGAGTGATGTACAATATACGTCACTAGAAACTAGTAGTGATTTGCTTCGGGAAAGGTATGAAACCAAAAAGATCAGATGAACGGTGCATGAAAAACAGGAATTGCAACTTTCTATGTTTTAATGCCACTCGTATTGGTAACTTCGAAAACAGTTACTACTAAAACATATAGGTTGAAAAAATAAATTCTGTTAGATTTTCTTTTCTTACCAACGGTTTCGGTTTATTGAAACATTCTCAGGTAAACTGACGCAGTTTGACAAACAAATCTTCAAATATACAATATTTCAGTCTGTGGAATCGCAAAAGCTGCTTCTAAAATGTTCGAAACACTGTTCCAAACCAGAAAACTTTGATGCTGTAGGAAACTCAAATCGGACCCCTCTGGAGTATTGTTCACATGTATGGAGCTCCGCATACCCTGTAGCTGCTGGATTTCATCCAGAAAAGAGCAATTCGCGTGATTGGAAATAAGAACATCACCTGCAGACTTCATAGTTTGGAACATTGAGAAAAGGTTGGAGATTTGTCTCACTTTTATAGATACTTTCACGGAAGGTGTTTAACTGACTTGGCACATTTGATTCCACCAAAAGCGGTACATATCAGAAATACGCGATGAACTGTGGCTGCTCATCGTTTTGAGGTTCAACTCAGTATACCTCAAACTTTACTGTTTGAGAACTCTTTCATTTGGATAAATGCGTTTATGTGGAATAAACTTTCTGAGAACGTTTTTCCGAATGAATTTAATCTCCAGCGATTGAAATCCAACGTGATTCGCTACTTCTGCCCAGGCACCGCTCTTATAGCACCTTAAAGATTTTCCTGTAGCGCTTGTGTTCTGTATTTGTCATTGAGGTTGGTTAAATAAACCTGTATAACAAAAATATTACCCGAATCATCAATACCTTATCTGAGATATCTGTCTGTCTGTCTGTCTGTTTTTCCGTTAACCAGCTATCGCTCCCATACGAACGATAACTCTCAGAAGTTGAGAAACTTGTGCGACCTAAGGACTAACGAGGTCTTACCTTTTAACGTGTGATTCCTAACACGGTTGCAGAATCATTCCAGCTTCAACCAGATACATTCTCTCGAGAAAAATATCTGGTCGAGGCGGAAATCGAACCCACGTTATTCCGATCGTGAGTCTGGCGCACTACCACCGCGGCCAATTCCACAACAATAACGAAACAATAAATATTTAACTGCAAGTCACTGAGTAATGATCTGGAATCACTACTTGTGGATCCTAAACTGAAAGCTCCACTTCTTTCGAGTATGAAAAAAGTATTACATAATTTTTTTTTCATTCATATTTGATTTGAATAATCGACGCATTTCTTCACAAGGATACCTAATATTTAGAATTAAGCACGAGAAATACCAAAGCTGGTAAAACAAGCTAATAATGATGCTTATATATTGATAATTGAAACAGCAATATAGCAATTTATTTTGACACATACAACTATTGTTGTTGGTGAAGATGTAGACTTACTCGTATTACTCACTGCTCCAACTCTAACTGAAAAAACTATTTTCTTCTTAAAATCAGGAAAAGCTCAACATCATTCGGAAATATATTCATCAAAAAGTTTATCCACTTTTGCAAAGCGTCAAAATCATGTAGTATCTTCACATCCATTAACTGGCTGTGATACAACATTTGCATTTTACAGGAGTGGTAAAATTACAGTTTTCAAAATGTTTAAAAAACAAAATTTAGTTCAACGTGCTGGAGTTTTTAAAAATTGAAACTCAACTCGACAAGAAATTATCACTAACGGTGTTCGCATTCTCGTTTCTATGTACGAAGCTCCTGAAAAAACTACCTGCTGAGATAAGTTCAGATATGCAAGTTTCGTTGAAAATACCAAAAGTAAAGAACAAGTACAATTTCCTCGCCCTCCTCCAACCTCAGTTGCTGCTCATCAACATCTTTTTCAAGTATTTTACCAAGTTCAACTGTGGCTTGGTTATCAGATTGACCCCACAGACTGGGGTTGAAAGTTGGTCAACAATTCATTGCAACCAGTCCAAACTTTACTTCCACCTTCGCCGGAAAATCTGCTGGACACAATTTTTTGTAACTGCAAAAAGGGGTGCAGTGCTAAATGTGGTTGCAAAAAAGCCGGACGATTTTGTTCTCTGGCATGTACACATTGCCAAGGCCGGTCGTGCTATATTGAATCACCAACAGTGGGGGATCCGTTTGATTCCAACGAGGCGACATGCGATACTTCATCTTTATCCAGAGAACATGTAAACTGCGTTTACATGACGAACAAGAACAAGACGAACAAGAACAAGAAGATCAAGAAGAATAATTCGAAAGTTACGAATCGGACGATTAAATTTCACTACTTTTTTTAACTTAAATTGCTTTTATTTTTTCAATCTCTGCTAATATCCATTATTTTGCAATAGTTTCAAATTAAACAGGATCACAACTGACCCGTGGAATAGGCCTACTGGGGAAACCACGTTAAAAAAAACGCGCTTAGTACACTATCTCATAGGCGGTATGGAAACGTGTGAATTATATGACGATTATAACTTTTACAACTTTTTGTATCGTTATATCTCAAAAACGGATGCTCGTAGATAATTTTTTTGATCTACAATTTTTGTCTGAAGTATTGTTATGATAAAACTTACAGTTTTGCTGAAAATCACAAAAAACTCATTTTTTGACCTTTGACATCAAATAATTTTTTTTCTATACAGGGGAAAGGTGGGAAACTTCCAAATTCCATTTTTAATCATATTTTAAACAATCTTACTGATTTTCAGATTGGTGGAAATTTAGGTAGCTTTGATATCTAAATTGACCAGACCATTTATTTTGTAGAAAGTTCACCAAGTGTTGTACATCTTCGCAACATTGTAACTTTGGAAACTTCTGCTTAACCCTACAATAATTAACGAAACGTAACTCTCTCTCTCTCTCTTTCCATCTCCACTAACTTATATCTCCCTCTCAACTTCTGTTCGCCTCGCAGGATCACACTTTTCGTAACGCATTCACCTGCTATCTCCCCAAGTCAAGCGCGCGTAACGAAATTTTACTTAACTTTCTCATTACTACAAAAAAGCAGGTTCCAATGTATACCTATTCTGTGCGACGTATATTACTGAAGTAAAAGTGAGGGTACGTCTCGAAGAATCGAACACTTCGTTCAACGTTATTGTTGACAAGATTCGTCGAATACCACTAGACATCTTACAAGTTCCTCACACGAATTCATGTCTCCGTGATCTGATAAAGAGCCAACTCAAGTGTCATCGCTTTCGAATCTTTCGATGTCCGGGAAGTGTCTCATCGACACGTCTCGAGAATGGCGAAGGTACAGACATTCTGGTAATGGTTGCAGTGACGTATCACAGAGATTTTTATGAAGGCCCTTAGGTTTTTAATAGGATATAATGAACCCTTGAGTAATTTAACATCAGCGTGACCGAAAGAAACGGGGGCGTCATCAACCAAGTCAATATTTTAGAAAAACGCAGTGACACGTCTAATTGTGATTGAAGGGGATACTTTATTCTGAATTTTTGACTTCACCACTTCCATCCCCAAGTCAGGATAATGATCATCCCTGAATTCTAAAATGACTTTTGGAGTTGAAAAAACGTACGTGCAACAGAACAAATGAAAAACCGAACTTGTTCAAGTGCCAACTTTGTATATAGTCGATTGAATTGACTATACTGAAATTCCATAATAGTAGGCACTTAATTCTCAGAAATATTATTATCAAGGGCAACAAATCTGGTTATCTGGAGTCCACTCTTTCCTGCCTCTCCTCACAATATGTTGCCGTGAAAAGTGTTGATTTGAATCGAGTATGATAACTGATTTCTCGATTTCATGGAATTCATATAGATACTATTGAGTTGACCAGGCTCTGTACAGGTAGCAGAACATATATGCCTAAATTTATAGCCTCACATTAGCTTGTTCGTGTTTACTGAAGGGAATGCATTTGAAAAATAAGGGCTGGAAGTTTTGTCCTGCAGGAAGTTCTAGAACAGAACTGAACATCTTAGAGTATTCGAAAGCATTCCACAATATTCTGGAACATTCTGATATGTTTTTGAATATTCGGGAAAAGTCTGGAATGTTCAATAAAACACAAAAATACCACAGATCATTTTGAAACGTTCAAAAAGTAACATAATGTAAAAATATAGTTAGACCTAATTCCTGCATATATTTCTCTTTCAATGAAACGAATTTCAAATGGCAAACTTTGGTCAACAAAGATTGCGAGCAAGCTATCGCCTCTAAAAACCTTGCCTATCGGAAGTGGCGCAAAAATTCCAGTGCCGAAAACCGAACTAGGTTTGTTAATGCTCGCAACAGCTGCAAACTCCGAATGAATGGAAGCGAAGAACTTCCCAATCAGAGAATTGGGGATAAACTGCTTGTCAATCCCAACGGGTAAAGATTCTTCTGGTCGGTAGCTGAAGTTGTTGATCAAAAATTTACAAAATCCACGATTCTACCACTAACAGCAGCCATAGAAGAAGCAAATCTACTAGCTGAACAATTTTCGTTCCACTCCACAGTCGATTTTCTGAGGAAGGCACCATCAACTATTCACACACAAGAATCCATAATGCCTGAAACTGCTTAATATCAACGATGCAGGTCTGGTCCTGATGAATTGCCCGTCAGCCTACTCATAAAGTACCACAATAAATTCGTATTTTGCAGATTTTCCAATCTGTCTTGCAAGAAAGGGGTTTTTTCTTCTTGATGGGATATTTTTCGCATTCAGCCGATATCCCAAAGAGGGCAAAAAATCTCCCAAATCACTAAAGACCCATCATTTTGCTATTAGTGATACAAAAAGTCATGGAGAGAACCGTAAACCACCGAATCCTTGAATATTTGGAAGGCTTCAACATCTTGGAAGATCATCAATATGACTTTCGGAAACAAAGATCAATAGCCTGCAACTGGCCTTCAATGGATATCTCTCGAAAACCTCTTTTTATTGTATATCAAGGACTTATTGGGAAACAACAAAAATACAATATATTGCTTTGCTAACGACATCACACTCGTCTTGTCATTTTTTTTAGTTCCGGAACATCGGCAGCAGGAGGTTGCATATCTCAATGAGGATCTAGAGTTAATTTTGTATCGGAGTTGAAGTAACCAGGTTTAATTCAATGCTACGAAAAGCCAGGCATCTCCAAAAAGATAAATCTCTTCGAACCGAATTTAATAATGTTACAACAGACACTTTTCTTCTTCGGTACATTTGTTGGGGATTGAAATGGACAGCAATATGCCTTGGCACAATCATAACGCTGCTTCTCAAGAGGTTGAAACACTATTCCGAATCAGAAAACTGTACACACCTCAGCAACTTTTGATGCTTTATGAAGCTCAGATCAGACTTTCTTTGGGGCATACCCTAAGGCTACTGGACTTCATCCAGAAAAGAGCCATCTGCCTGATTGGAAAGATGAACATCACTTGCGACTTGATAGTCTAGAACTTCTAAAATAGGTTGGAGATTTGTCTCTCTCTTATAGATACTCTCAGGGGAGGTGTTCAAGTGACTTGGCATATTCTATTCCACCAAGAGGGACTGTGTCTGCTCATCATTCAGAGGTTTAACTCAGTACACCTCGAACTCCACTGTTTAGGGACTCTTTCTTCTGGAGAACTGCATTTATGTAGAAAAAACTTCTTGAGAATGTGTTTCCAAATGTATCCATTCTCCAGCTATTCATATCCAATTTAAATCGCTACTTGTGCGCAGGCACCGCTCTCAGAGCACCTTGAGGATTTCTCTGTAGTGCTCGTGCTCTGTCCTTGAAATAACTGATTTTTCTACACAGAAATGATTCAGTTTCATATTAAATGACTCAATTAGTCCTCGAAAGAATGTGATCCCCAATCAAGTTTTTATCAAGAGAACATGTTTACATGACAAAGATGGCGGCTTTCAGTGCATATCATGATATATCAAATTATTCATTTCAATTCATAGTCTCATTTCAATAATAATTACTGTTTAAACATTTGAAGGATTTTGATCCCTACGTTCATATTCAACGACTGTTCAATGTTCGAAACTATAAAAACTAAGCAAATTATTCTTTCACCGCTTACTTTGTACGTCACTGATACGTGATATCACAGAAAGAAAACGTGAAGAAGAAAAGTGAATAGATGACCGACACTGATGGTCGGGTTTGTAACTCGATGGAGTTCAATGTCCACCTCTCATCTCGGTTGGCCGTGTCATCAGAGTCATGTCCGGCCTTCAAGATTGCCTTGCCTGCAGATTCTTATTGAGTTTCACTAAAAAAAGGGAGAATTCAATGAATGCCAAGTGTAGGTTGAATGAATTCTTATCAACTTTGGTTTGTTGTGAAGACGGATGATGGCTTGATGGTCGAGTTTTTCACCATATCTATATAGAATAATAATTGAGTGACGACAACTGGCAGTAGAAAAATGTTGGTGATTGGGAATAACTGGTAAATTGTTTCACATATAGTAAGAGGGCATACTTGAAGACTGGCTGTAAAGCAAATTATCTAAAAAAACAATTCGTTCAGGCCAGTGTCAACTGACCTACTTTGTAGGTTGATGGATTCACGGGCAGATGAGGCAATGACAAATATATTGTTTGTCTTTCGCTGCACCCTAGTTCGAGAAATGATGATGGACACTAACTTGCCCTGACCAGTGACTAAATAGCCCGAAACCGGTCAACAAGTGTGATCAAATGATTCAAAATGGATTCCGGCAGTTCTATCGCCAACAGCATATGCAGGAATTACTTTTTTGAAGAATCCTGCACTGACACCTGATGAATATAATCCAGAGTCCTTCGTGGTATCAGCCAGGAAGTGGTTGTTTTCTATCCATTAACCTACAATGAAGGTGAATTGCGATTGGCCCGAACGAATTGTCTCATGAACTGTAGTTTTAATACTGTCTAACAATACAATTGTCTTTTCACTACATGAGAATGATCGCAGTGTTCTGGTCAAAATAAATGGCAAAGCAATACAACAAACCTCATCTGTAATATTTTTAGGTATTTTCCATGCTGTAGATTCTCTGGAAATAAACTGATTTGATTTGAACTGGTTAACAAACTCTCGAAATATTCATCTTTTCCAACTACTTACACCGCAGGTTCTGGAAAATGCTCACCTGAAAACAAATACTGGCTATTACCACGCTGGATATTGAATTATATCCATCAGACATTTATACAAGATACCTCATTGAAATAAATTGATGGATGTAGCCGTTATTACGTGGTAGGAAATCATAATGAAGAAAAGAAAATTGAAACTTTCTATGTTTTTACCACTTCAACCACTTTCAATGTATGAGTTTGAAAATGTCCTTATAGGACGAAACTGCAGTAACGTTAGTTACAAATAAAAGTGGTAAAATACATAGAAAGTTCCAATTATTTTTTCTTCATTACCTCATCGAGGTTAAGCTCATAGATGTTTCTCCTTAATTTAGTAGCAGGACCATGCTGAAAGTATTCAAGTAGATTAGAATTACTTGTAGAATTACTTTTTTTAGAATTACTTTTCATCTCCGAGGTTTCATGATTGAGGTTAAGTGGAAGAACTGTTTATTTTTCATTATCCTTAGATGCAAATGAACTGAACTTCGCCTTTCATTTCACTGCAATGAAAATGTTATTGTCTAAAACTGTTAATAACTTACTATTGGAGACGATTTGAAAGATTTATTATTTTTATCATCATTATCAGTGCACGAGAGATATTGATGTTTGAAACAGCACACTGTGTAAAATAATCATCCAAGTTGAATGAAAGAATATCCTGAGAAAAGACTTTTAACCCAGAGAATACAATATATTGGAATCGATTGTATTTAGGTATGTATGACCTCGGAGAAAGTATTCTTAGAATTCATGGTAGAATCCAAGAATGGAATGAAAAAGGCATATTACTTTGAAGAAATGTTCTGTGAGATTGAAGATAATATCACATTACATGAATCAAGAACCCGGAAACCAGTTCATCATATTCATATCGCTGAGAACTTTGGATTTAACATTTCAAACTTTTACGGAAAGAAGAGGTTGATCAAGAAAAAGAAGAACTCAGGTGAAAATCAACAACAATATTTAGAGTAGGTGGTAGAACGTGTAAGGACAGTCTACTTCCGAACGCATATCAAACATCATTTTACCAGTGTAGTAGGGAACGATTCGAGTAACTTAGTCCTTAGCTCGCACAAGTTTTGACTTCTGAGGGTTGTCGTTCGTATGGGTGAGACACAGATTTTTTTATTTCAAACAGATGCTCTCTATGGATTGCGAGAAGATGATTGAAAAACTCAATACTTCTATATGAGGGTCTTTTTTCATAAAATGAGTTGTTTGCATAAATACTTGGAACTGTTGAAATTTTATATTTTTGAAGATATGTTCGACACGATCCATCTGGTTTCAGACTGAAAATGAGTTGGATAATTTTTTTTTGGGAAACAAATATTGTGCTTGAGTTACAGGAACATCACCGGAAGTTGATGTTATATGATATTATGTTGAAGTAGATTGAAGCATAATTGATGAGTTGATTGGTTTCGAAAACATTTTTTAATTGCAATATAGCATTATGAATTGTGTTCACTTTTCTGTTTACGGCATCAATACTATTTTGCCAACTCATTTCACTATCTCTATAAGTTTTAAGGAATTTCGTAACTTCAGATAGATGAAAAGTACTATTTCTAACAACCACCCGAATATCAGTCACACATCTCCACCTAAAATGGAAATGCATACAAACTGTTTTCTCTGCATTCACTTTCAAAAAACTTTTTTCACAACAATTCATGAATTCTTCTGCTGAATTATTTATTTTTCTTGTAAGCCTTCAGGACTATCTGAATCAGTGGCCAATGTAGTATCATCTGCAGGGAACTACAGAATCTCAACTAACATGGTCAGGTAGGTCATTAATGAATACAAAAAAAAAATATTTTGAAACATGGCCACAAGTACCTGCATTCGTGTAATGGAAGTGTGTGTGTCTATTCGACCTTCCACCGCAACCCGCAAGGGTTTATTGTGGCTCACATCTATTCACAATCGACCAAATAAACCCAGCTTTTTAACGAAGTCGATTAGTTTGTATGATGAATGGTCTTTCAGATGGTAAGAGTACGGCTCCGCCGAATTCGGTCCCCAGCGGAGCAGGCAGAAAGTCTGTGCTCTGCTGTTTCATCATTTTCCAAACAAAGGCGACACAAACTGCCTTTCAACAGTCCGAGTCTCTGCATATTATGTGTCAAATGACAGTGACCTGTGAGAAGGCCTGCTAGACATCGTAGTTCATCCCTACTGTAGTCCAACAACTGTTTGGTATCAAACTTCGAAGAGTGAATAAACGTCATGAAGTGAAGCAATCCTGGAAAGTCCATAAGTCTTCTTGCCATCCAGGTGTTCAATATTTCTTTAGCAAAGCCTAAAACGATGCCAATGACAGGTTCTGGTCTGATGAAGCTGCTCACGGCATCTCCCTTTGCAAGGGAGTCAGCAGCCTAATTGCCTCCCAGGCCAGTATGGCCAGGAATCCAGCCCAGAGACAATCTGTTAAGTCTTTCTATCGAGGAGAGTCGTCTTTGGCAATTTGCTATCAATTTAGAGGCGTAAGTAAGAGCCAAGAGTTTCCAACGCCGCTTGACTGCCCGAGAATATTTTCATTGACTAGTGTATGAGGTTGGATTCTTCCAATCTCTTCGCACACAATGGAGTAGCCTGAATTTTTGCTTGAAATGCAGTCACATAGGTTCCTAGGCAGGTTGATATCTGTCCTGGGTCTGCGACTGAAAACACCTGCACCAGAACCTGAAGGTGTTTTTGATTCATCTGTGAACCAACAACTATCTGCTCTTGGGTCCTCTCGGTACTCGTGATTTAGGAATATGGAGAGAAAAAAAATTGTCGCAAATGAATCTTATGGCATATCTGAAAAAAAGTTTTTTTCATTTGAAATCGGTAATAGTGATGTTGAGTCTTCGTTATGTTCAACAGTCCCTGAATTGAATTAATTATGTAATTGAATTCTTCTTATACAATTTGCATGTTATCCTGAATGCAACATTCATGATTAGGAATAAATGAAATTCATATTTCTCCCAAAATATTCAAGTTGAACTGGAAATCAAGTCATGATACAAAACAAAATATATCACTAATAACATTTGCGAACAACTAATTGAAAAAATAGTTTTTTTTTAAGTTTGGAAAATTCATTATTTATGAACATTCTTGAAATGGAAAATACTTTTTGAAATATTAAAAAACACGGTGTCTCTAATTATTAAAGAATACTAGTATAGGCTGGAAGTACCATTTCCATTTTCATGAAAATTGTGTATTATTAGAAGTGCTACACATCAGTTTTGAATGATGATTCGTTCAATCTTCAAGACAATATCACACCCACTTCCAGTGGCAATTTGGTATATTTGTGCTCTAAGCAATGATGGCTTGGTAGCATTAATCTAATAAACGACCACGTGTAATTTCTGCGTAGAAGAACGGTTTAATCCTTCAGAGAAAAAGTAATGACTCTTAATGTAAACTCACATTCCATTAAGTTAAACATAGACTTAAGTATCATTAAAGTTCTTTCAACAATGAAATACTGGTGTGTCATTCTGTAATCACTTCGAGCAATGAAAAAAGCCCAGCAATAATAACATTTTTAATGTAGTTATTCAAACACAGTGCCTTTGAAAATTTATTTTAAGACTCTTCAGCTAATATGGAAGTGTTAATCTCCATTTTCTTCATTAGACATGTTATGTTTTGAAAGTATTTCTAGGTTACAAACAGTGATATCAGTAATTCATTAATTTTATGTATTATATTTCTTCATTTCAATAGAAATCAGGAACATATACATTCGGCAGTAAGAAAAAAATAACTTGAAGCAAGGAAAATATAGGGCTCAAACATTATTGAACAACAGAAAAAATCCGGATGGTGATTTGGCAAAACAGACTGAATAAATGACAACTATCTGGTATCTGTAGATGGGACAGGATGGGCGATCATCCTGTCGTTTCCAGGAAGGTCACTAGGAGACATCACTTTGAAATTGGAAGGTGTAGGACAAGAGTCGCCGAACACACACTCTCTTTGGCAACCTTGAGATATCTCACGGTGTCCTCCGCGAAGGTTTGGGAAGGTGCAGCGATATTACTGTCGTTGCACGGCTTCTTCAACCTTTTTGGGGTTCCCTCCGTGGAGGTGCATAAGTGAGGGAGCTTTTCTACAGGGGCAGCCGGTTCCTTGCCTTTATTCAAGGCGGAACTCTTGGCGCCCGCCGCAGGAAGTGCTTCTGCTGTTGGAGGTGATCTGCTATGTCCAGCCTCATTCCAAGCGGTAGATTGGGGTGGACATTTCTGTTCATCCCCAGCCACCACCTTTGATTGAGGTGAGCACTTCTGTCCAGCCTCGGGATTGGTTTTTGTTTTTGTTGTTTCTATTTTTGTGATTGTTTCATGCTACGAGTAGCAAGGGAAGAGTTGGTCACCTCTGGCAGAGCCTCGCATTAGCAGAAGTAGGCTAATTAAACTGAGGTTTCGCCCAGGTTCCCAAGGGGATCGTTCGTGACCGCATATCACCCTGCGGCCATTTAGCTGTCGGCACGATTCCTTACACCTTACCTTGGGTAGGCAGGTTCACGGTGACATATTTTGCAAAGGCTTTAGGGAAGTTTTATTTCCCCTCGCCCTACTTATTTCTATCACTGACCAGGAGTCCGACGACCCCGTCCGTAAGGCCACATTGGCTTCCCGGAAAGGGCCTCCAGTCCCCTGACCGTTCCCCAATCCCCCACCTGGGGACGCGCCCGATAGGTAGTCCAACTCACAGGTAAATGACAACTAATTTGATGGATGTATTTCCAATAATTGGCAAAGTTCGGTAGTTTCTCTTAGAAAACCCTATATTATCTGTGACACTGCGAAAGAATATCTGAGTTCTGATGAAATTCAACTAAAATCCGGTAACTGACATTTCAACTATGCGTTTTTTTCTAAAACTACGAGCATCACTCAGTATAACTGCTATTTTCACAAGCTCCCTGTGTTAAATTGTGTGTCATTTACTAAATTCAACAACAATGTTCACCGTATTGATTTTTTGTTGGTTTCAGTGAATTTTTCATCCCTTCATTTTGTGATGTAACTTCTAGTTGAAAATACAAAGAGAGACTCAAGCATAGCCTAGGTAATCGAGGGAATATTAACAATTGGTTTACATCCTTCCTAGAATGAAGGAAATTCGTAGTAAAAATTGATGAGGTCATTTCAGATGAATTTGACATTGACATAGGAACTCCACAAGGAAGCGTCCTTGGTCCTCTGATCTTCTTGATTTTTATAAATGATCTTCCTGATCACATATCATGAGGGAAAGTTCTGATGTATGCCGACGACACATGTATACTTGTTTCGGATATATCCGAAAATAAACTAAAACAAATAATTCTTGAGGAATTCAAAAGCTGGTGCTTCAAGAATAGACTAATTATCAATCATAAAAAGACTGTTTGCGTAGAGTATCACAACAAATATAAAACAAGTTCAAATCCAGTTATATCGTTTGGGGGGCTATATTAACATATCACGGGAAACAAAATTTCTGGGTACAGTCCTTGATCAACATCTCTCTTGGGATAAACAAATAGACAATGTTTCGTATGGCATAGTAGTATGGGGACAAGCTAAGGATATCCAACGAATTTTCATTCTTCAAAAAAAATCGTGCGGCGCATTTACAATCTTTCCTACCAGACTTTCTGCAGAGACACCTCATAAACCTCATCAAACATAGTGACAAGCATGATTATAACACCAGAAATAAAGATAATTTATGGATAAGTAATTGTAAACATTCATTTTATAAAAAATCGACAATTGTGGCAGGTAGCTATTTCTACAATAAATCACCCACGTCATTGAAAAAAATTTAATCTCTGAGGATTTTTAAGAGTAAGCTGAAAGAGCTTCTGATAGCAGAATGCTTCTATGATTTGAATGAATTCGTAACTTATCTCGAAAAGTAAAAGAGCTGGTTATTCTCTTATACAATCCGTTTTCAATTTGCTTCCATGTTCATTGCTTTTTTTCTATTAGTTATGTATGTATTTCTGTATTTATGTGATTTTACAATGTGTATTTTGTTCTCTTCATTTGAAGACTCGTCTAATCTGTTAATATTAACAGGAAAAAGACTCAATAAAATTTGAATTTGAATAACAAATGTTGAGAAATATTCACTTTTCATATTTTAATATGTATAAGAACTCTTCTAGTTTACCAAAAAGCAAGGAAATGTTTTGTTTTGGATTACATTCTGTTAATAACGGAAGACCCTAAAAATGGGGAGCCTTGATTGTCACGCTGATTTCATTGATGCTTTCAGTTTGCCTAGAATGAATAAAAGAAGTAATAAAAACGGTAATGTCTGAATGTAGTAGATAAACATTTTTTCGGTTAGTTCAAACATATATTTTACGACACTGTGTTCAATCAGAAGCAGGAGCTACTTGGAGTGGTAATAAAATTTCTGGTATTCCGAAACAAATTCCTTGAAAGAAAATCCGTTTATATATTAGATTAATTACTTATAAACTATCTGATTAGTTGAAAACTTTCATTATATCTGGAAATTTATTAGTCTTATGGATAACATAACCGGTTCACCATTCAGGTTACTGAACTATTTTTATGTTCATATAAGTGGTATTCATAGTAGGATTCCATCCTTTGATGTATTATGGATATCTCGACAAAATTCTGTGGAGCTCATTGGTACAGCGATAAAAAAAGTGCATTTTTACATCACAATATGTGAACTGAATTAGACAAGCAAACTATATCACTATTTATCTCTCTAGGAAAATATTCTTTCAAGAAATAACCTACATTTTCAATTTGTATCTATCAAAACGAACCAGAATGAAAATGAACGTCGATTTCTCATAGAAAGACCTCCTTTATACATTCCATCAGCTTTCTCTTTCTATCCTCAACAAAGTGGGTTGCAGCCCTCAAATCTTGAATGGATTCAAGAGCCAAAAAATCACCTGAAAGGTTATCGGTTTATTTTTTCGATGCTTCCAACTATTTCAAATTTGGTGTGAGGGATATCGGGAAAAAATTGAATCTGCTGAAAATACTACAGTTTCAACGATGATTCTCATTGTTCAGCTAGCATCTGTTATTTTAGAAATGAGCAAGCTATCGCCTCCAAAAATCTCGCCCGTCTACTGGCATTAGCGCAAAAATCCCAGTGCCGAAAACCGAACTAGGTTTGTTGATGCTCGCAGCAGCTACAAACTCAGAATGACTCAGAGCAGTAGGAATAAATTGCTTACCAATCCCAACGGGTCTAGATCCTTGTGGTCAGTAGATGAAGCTGACCATAGAAAACGCCAATCTACTAGCTGAACAATTTGCGTCCCACTCCACAGTCGATTTTCTAGGGAAGGTACCACCCACTATTTTCACATTAGAGTTCACAACATCTAGTCAGGCGAATTTTAAAACAGCTCAATATCAACAAGGCGTCTGGTCCTGATGGAGCACCCTTCATCGTACTCAAAAAAGTTCGCCAATGAACTGGCACCACTGGCACCAGACTTTCTAACCTGTATTGAAAGGACAGAGTTTTTCCTTCTTGTTGGAAGATTGCTTGCGTTCAGCCTATTCCTGAGAAGGGCAAAAACATCTTCCAGATAGCTATAGACCAGCGGCTTTGCTATGATTGATATCAAAAACCATGGAGAAAGCCGTAAACCGTCATGTACTTGAATATTTGAAAGGCTTCAACACCTTGAGCGATCATCAATATGGCTTTCGGAAACAAATATCAACAGGCGACTACCTAGAATGTGTCACCCATATTTGGAAAAATGCCATAGAGAAGTACTAAAAGATGTTGCGCTTGATATTGCTATTGCCTTCGACCGTGTGGCATGGGAGTTTGCTGGACAAACTTCAATCCTATGGTTTGTCGGATCAATTTTGGGCTGGTGCTACCCAGGGATCCATATTTTATCCAACCCTATTTTTATTGTATATCAACGACTCATTGGAAAACACCTAGAACCTATATATTGATTTGCTGACGACAGCACAATTGTCTCGTCATTCCATTTGGATTCCAAGACGTCAGCTGCGGATGCACCTCTTCATCGGCAGCAAAAGGTTGCAGATTCCAATGAGGGTCTAGAAGTAATTCTGAATTGTGGTGAAAGTAACCAGGTTCAATTCAATGCCACAGAAACCGGAGCCCAGGAGCTTCGCCTCTAAGCATACCCTGAAGCTGCTGGATTCCATTGAGAAAAAAGCCATTCGCCAGATTCGAGACGCGAACACCACTTGCAATTTCGATAATCTGGAACATCGAAGAAAGGTTCGGAATTTGTATGTCTTCTTTGGGTACTTCTATGGAAAATGTCCAAATGACTTTTCATATTTGATTCCATCAAGAGCGGTATATCTCGGATTGAGCGATGGACTGTGACTATTCATCGTTTCGAGGTTTAGCTAATTGCACCTCGAACTCCATCCACTGTTTAAGAACTTCCATTTGGAGAATTAAGTGTATATGGAATAAACTTCTTGAGAACATTTTTCCAAATGAATTTATTCTTCAGCGATTCAAATCCGACCTTCGCACAGGCACCGATTTTGGAACTCCTTAAGAATTTTTCTGTAGTGCTTGTGTTTTGCTCTTGTGAAAATCAAATGAGAATGAGAAGGTCACTGTTTGAATATGAAGTGCTTCATCGTTCGGTTGAAGATAACTGAATGTGTAATACGATTTTGTAGAATTGAATTTCAACTAGGATTTTTATTTGTTACGACCGGTTACGGTTACTTAAACCATTTTCAACTAAACTGAGACAATTTGTCGAAAAATTATTTGAATATGGGACGATACAATGGTTGGCATCCGCAATAAGTACTTAAAGTAACAAACTACTTCCTGTATGATCAATACCCTATCTGATATACCAAAACAATAATTATTCAATTCCTATAACAAATCAAAATTACCTACCATTGATAAAAAAGCAATACTTTTGAATTGTTCTTAATACCAATGGATCCTAAACTAGCTTTGAACATTAACAAATTGAAAAAAGTAGAGCTGCATAGTTCTATTTGATCAAAAAGGGTTTTGAAATTTGGGTTTTTATACAATGGTATTCATTTCCAACGCTTCCTACAGATTCATTCCCTTCCCATCATCACACGTATGGAGAATGTTCATGTTTTCTTCATTTAATGTGTGATTTGTTTTTTGCAGATAATGATAATAATAATAAAAATAATAATGAGGTATAGTTTTCGACACTGAACGAGGTGACCACAACTCTGTCTCCGAGTTGGAACCTGTTCAGCAAAAAGCTCAGATAAAAGCCGCAGAGATCACCTTACTTCTGCGGAAACACAAGGATAAGCCACTGCATGGGGTCTTCTTCAATAACATTGGAGACCTTGGCTTATCAAAGCTTATCCTCAGGTCGAGTAGACTGAGGGGTTCATCATGGCTTGCCAGGATGGTGTCTTCAACATCTTAGTATACCGCAGTCGCCTGATGGGTATAGAGGTTCCTGACACAAGGTGCAGAGCCTGCCGCGAGGCGCCCGAGTCCCTAATGCACTTGCTATCAGCATGTCCAGCATAGGCGGTCTCGGCCTATATCCATCGACATAAAGCGGTCCTAAGAGTGTTATTTTACCATCTACGGCACTATTACGGTATTGACGAGACACCGGTGTTGCCCTACGCTCCGGGGGATATTGAATCCGTTGTGGGAAACGAGAAGTGCAAAATATATTGGAACTATTAGAATTTTGACAACTAGTTTAGGGTCCATTGGTATTTGGAGCAATTCACAAGTAGTGTTTTTGGATTAATATTCGGTAATTTGGATATGTTATATAAGGAAGATGAATGATTACTGTTTTGGTATTTCAAATGAGGTATTGATTACACAGATAATATTTTGTTATTTCAGGTACCTAATGCCGGTAGCTATATTGTATATTCAAGTACTTGTTTGTCAAAATGTCACAGTTTACTTGGAAATGCTTAAATAAAGCCAAACCGATCGTAATAAATGAAAATAATGTAAGAAATTAGACAAAAGTCATTTTCTTCATTCTATATCTAATTTGAATGGTTAATTGATGAATAATAATGACGAAGATCCAATACCTACATATTACGTTGCTCCAAATATTTCATAATTACTCATTTTCATATTAACATTTCAAATTGAAGTGATAGGTTAGGTTAGGTCTAAAGTGAGTGAGTCTATTCGACTCTCTACCGCAACCCGCAAGGGTTTATTGAGGCTCACACCTATTCACACTCGGCCAAATAAACCCAGCTTCTTAACGAAGCCGATTAGTTTGTATGGTGAGTGGTCTTTCAGGTCATATGGTAAGAGTACGGATCTGCCGAACTCTAAGAACCTGATTCGATCTCCAGCGGGGCACACACAAAGTATATGCTCTGCTGTTTCTTAAGTTGAACAAGTCAATCCCAGAAATTCACTGGCTTTGAACATAACTCAGAACAACATATAAAAATATCAATGTGAAATTTCCAGAGAATGATGAAAGTATTAGTTCATTATAAAACAGAAAAATTCAAGATGGTTGTGCCTTATTATTGACCTTCCCCCAGAACAATAATAAAACCTGAAATTGCGTCAAAATATTTTGGCGATATCGAACAAAAGTATCACCATATTTCGTCATACCACCTTCAGTTCTCAGTCATCCCGTACACTGCTATTAAATAATGAATTACCAATTCCATTACAGTATTTATGACACAGTTTTTATTACATCTTATCCTATCAATCCAATATGGATAAAATCAATCCAAAACATTAAAACTGCATTAGGCAATCGAATAAATTCAAATAAATATCGTCATGTTATTCCAAGTGAACAACACAGTCATTTTGCTTCGTATTTGAAAATATAAGTTATGACTCTGTTGAATCGACCTGTTCGAATGGAAATATAATGAACCGAATCACCTCGACCATAAAATTTTATAGATACTGAATTTTGTTTCGAATGGAAATATGCAGGATGTAATAAGATAATGTAATTCATAATTTTTATGGTTTCAGTATCGATTTTAATGCATGTTAGAGTTATCAGGATTATGGAGCGAATGACTTATCCAGTCATGAGCAATTGATGAGAAATGGTGAATGATATCTGGAATTATATTTTCCATTATAGTTTTCGAAGTAAGTTAATAGATGTCAATTTGAAAAAACTTCGAAATGTCATCAAATTATTCGGTTGGCAAATGAATCACTGACAAACATTTTTCAGATAAATTGTGATCATTATTTCCCAAAACTTGGATACCAAGAAATAGTTTTTCGAAACATCAGCGGCTTTTTTGATTTAGATACTAGTACTTCTTGCTGAACCGCTGATGTTCCAATGTTTTGACATTGATATTTGAAAACCCATTCTGTCATTTCCATACTATTAGAGGTCCCTTCTATTTCCATTTGACTCGCAATCTATGGAATTTTGGGAATGTTGAAGTTGAAAACTAGAAATGCTTCTCTGGAATTGTCAATACTTTCAATGT
Organism: Leptinotarsa decemlineata; assembly: GCF_000500325.1. NCBI lineage: Eukaryota > Metazoa > Arthropoda > Insecta > Coleoptera > Chrysomelidae > Leptinotarsa > Leptinotarsa decemlineata. The sequence continues at coordinate 55,808 of NW_019291571.1, forward strand.
TGTCCCTGAAGTTTTTTGCTATATTCAATTCTGATTATTCTACTCGTCTCGGAGTAGGTGGACGAAATCGAAGATTTAATGCACCTATTTGGAAATTCTCACCTTTCACAATAGAAAAAAAAATGCAAAAGAGATAAAGACTGAGTAAACTTCTATCTTCCTCAAGAATTTGTTCTAACGCCATCAAAATCAAAGGTTACAGCTGAACTAAATATATCAAAATGGTTGAAAAGCCATATACGGATAGTATATTTTCTTTTTACAACTGTAGATGTTATGTAGTTTCTAAATAATTATGCTTACTTTCATTAAACGAAATATTTTGCCCAAATGGATAGTACTGGGATTCACAAAATTTAATGTCAATTGAAAAAATCACGTTTTTGGATAAAAATACTATGAACAAAATACTGTTCAGTTGATATCACTGAAACTTTGCTGATGTGTATATGAAATAAGTGAAACGATTCTCTCATACATCACAAATGGGCAAATGAATGGGAACATTTTGCTGTTGAGGAATAACCAGACACATTTTATCTGTAGTACCTTATTAAATGTAGTACCATATGGCTAATGAAATTTGGTCACATATGTGAAACAATTTTTTTTTGGCCCTGGAAAAGTGTTTTGTGTCTAGAAGTTACATATATGAATTTTAAAGAAATAGTTCGGTTCAGTGAAATCAATAATTGTATTCGTTTTTTCTGAATATAAAATGTGTTTTTTTTTATAACATTGTCAATCAAATCATCAACTGCAAACTACTCCTCGGCTAGTGGCACGACGTATTTCGAATTATCTCAAACAGTGTTTTTACTAAAGTGCTAACTGATTGAAAGCATTATCTTAATTAGGTTCTCGTCTTCTCTAAAACATCAAAAGATGATGCCACAGTGTTGATTCATCTCTATCAAGTACATCTTTGTCCTGGGTACTACTCTGAACCCAAGTATACTTTCTGTCTTAAAACAGAAACTAGATCACAAGTGTATATGCAAAATAATAAGGGTCCAAGTATAGATCCCTGAGGCACTACAAATTTAATATATTTCTGGTAATAAAACCGGAAGTGGTTTGTTTGAACGTGACTGAATCATTTGTTTCAGAAAATATGTTTTCTGTAATGCAATTTGGAAGTACATGTTTCCACCTAGTTTATATCCTTCTCAACAGGGAAGTTTAAGCAGACAGATACGTTACAATACAAGTATAGCAATCGAGAATCCGACAAATTAGAAAAAAAAATTAATCTGAAAGTGGACATAACGAAAAAAATATGCTTCAACTATTCCAAAATTTGAAAATAGACACCAACAATGAATAACGATACATCAGAAATATTAAGGGGACTGGAAACAAGTAACTTACACCTAACATGTCCTGATAATGCCATCTGAAATGATGACGAAACATTGAAGAACAACTGTGAAGGTTTTCGCAGATGATTATGCGTGGTTGTCTTTCCGGTATTCATTTGTTGAGAGTTCTTAGATTTGTTACTGTTCCTACTTCGTAAAAAGTACCTGTTTCCTGTTACGTATTCTGACGAATTGTTATCACAATTTCAATGATTCTTTTCTGAATTGTCAATCGGTGGTTTCATTGGTAACATAACATCTAAACAATTTTGGTTTATGATCACATAGTGAGTTCGCCTAATATTACGTTGAGAATTAGAGTAAACATTCATCTCACCCAGCTTCCTTACATACTAGAATACGAAAAATGTCTGCTGCTAATAACTAGTTTCTGGCTGATAGCACGACGAATATTGATGAACTCCGACAATGTTTTCATTCATCCTTGTGGATATTTCATGTTCAGGAACTTGCTGTAGGCGATCCATCTCTCGCTTATAATTCTATAAGCTGGGAGGAATAAATATTTTAGATCCCATTTTTAACGTATCTGTCGGATACTTCCTTGTTGAGAAGGATGTAAACTAGGTGGAAACATGTACTTCCAAATTGCGTTACAGAAAACATATTTACTGAAACAAATGATTCAGTCCCGTTCAAACAAACCACTTCCGTTATTTTCAACAGAAATATATAAAATTAGGAGTGCCTCAGGGATCTATACTTGGACCCTTATTATTTTGCATATACACTTGTGATCTAGTTTCTGTTTTAAGACATTGTAATTCACATATGTATGCGGATGACACTCAACTCTATCTATCATTCAACCCTAATGCCGTTGCTACTGCTAATCAAAAATTGAATGAAGATTTAGCTATTTCAGCATCTAAAGTTTAAAACCTCAAATTAATTGAAACAAAACTAATCTGCTTGTTTTTGGTACTAATCGTAGCTTGGTGGAGAGACATATTATTATTGTTATTGGTGATACAGTAATATGCCCCACGAACGTGGCAAAAAATTTAGGTATCGAAATGGACGTGAATTTAAGGTTTACAAAACATGTCACGAAATGTGTTCAAAGAAGTTACATGAGTTTGAAAATGCTTTATCCTCATCGTCATTTCTTATCTATAAGTTTGAAAATAAAATTAACAAATGCTTTTGTGTTGAGTCATTTTGCATATTGTGATGTTGTGTATGGTTCATGCCTGGATAAAAAAGATATTTTAAGAATTGAGAGAGTTCAAAAATCATGTCTTAGGTATATATATGGTATTAGAAAATATGACAGAATTTCATATAAACTTAAGGAAACCAATTGGTTGACTATGGAAAATACACGTGTTTTACACTCGGCTACCCTCTTTCATAAAATATTGATTAACAAATGTCCATCATATTTGTATAACAAAATAAGATTTCGTAGCGATGTATACATTCTAAATTTGAGGTTTAAAGGCCCCATCGAACAACTCTATCTTTCAGTTATAATATATTTAGTTTGTACAATAATATTCCACAAAAATATAAAGTTCGTAAAGTTTCTTCATTTAAGTGCTGTTACAAAAAATATCTCATCTCTGCTCAATCATAAAGCTATTGATTTCATAGATTTTACACTTGTGAAAAATTTTTAGTAATAAATTTAACATGTTTTCTCTCTCTCTTCCCTCTCTTTCCCTCCTCTTTTTTTTCTCTTCTTTTTTCTTTGTGTTTTCTCTCGTTTAGTTTTCTTTTCTTCAAGGCTACAACTAAGATCAACAGTACTCTTCCGGTACATGTTGTTTCTAGCCTTATTTGTAGTTTTTTTTATCATTTTTATAGATTGTATATTGATTGTATTCATATGGAACTACGAATAAATATTATTATTATCATTATATAAATCATTCATATTCATTAGAAATACCAGAGTGCTATTTGATTGAAAGCAATGGCAAATCTTCACTGAACTAAACCGTTTTACTAACATTGACTCATCTCTATCAAGTTCATCCTTTTCCTGAGCACGACTCTGAATCCAAGGACAGTTTTTGCCTACAACAAATGGATTGTCATTTCGGAAACGAGGAGGGATTGAAAGCATCTAGTTTGAGTGTTGACAGTCACAGATGGTGATGTCGTCAGTCGTTATAGGTAGGTGATCAATCTCCTGTGCTCCTTTCCCACTGAATATACTCATTTATAAAAACCCCAGTTCGATACCCGGTGTGGATTCTACGCTCTTTTCATGGGGATCAATCGTACTTATGAAAGGGGTTTCATTTCGAGTTGGTGGAGCCTGAAAGTCGAAATTAAAAGTTTGTTGTTTTCAGAGAATGATATTCAATTTGATATTTTTTTATTCAAATGAACATCAGCCAATTGGCTATTGACATTGATATATATTAATAACAATAATTTGATCAAAGAATATAAACTTTCACGGCTGGAAATAACTGTTCTTTAGGGTCGAGTTTGGTGTCGAGTTGTTGCTTCCTTCGTTTCGATGCCCCCCCATGCCCCTCCCGAGTTGAGTGCCCTGAGTTGAAATTTTCTTCACATTACTATGTGCAGAACATCCCATTTCGTCCATCCACCTCCGCTCCTCCGGAGCGGTCCTCAACTTACTGATGGGCACTTCAGCAAGATTGACATCTTACCTTCTTTTGTCGAAAGTCAGTCTCTAGGTGCTTTTCCTTTCTGATCTGTTGAATTGTTTTATCATGACTTTCCTAACTGAATTATTGCATGGGGTCCCCAAAAACTGACCGGAGACGAGTGTCTTTAGTCGCGAGCAAGTGTGTTGGTTCTCAGTGAATCTAAAAATGAGATCAATTTGACGTCTGGTTAGGAAATTTTTATACTAACCCGAGGCTGTCCGACAGCCACTCTCAGGGGTGCTCTTTGGTTCTGCTTCGTTGACCTCCTGTGTTTGTCCCTCTCTCGGAATCTGGCGTCATCCCTGTTCAGTGCGTTATGAACGTCGCTTAGCGCTGGATTGTCGTGCGCTCGATTTCTGTCAAAGGTGTCCTCTGCGTTTTTTCTCATGTATGCGTCTACGTAGTCTATGTTCAGGTCTAGATCCCGGAATATGTACCTATTCGGTACATATCTTGGAGTGTTTACGGCGGCCCTTACGCACGCGTTCATGAACGACTGAATCTGTCTTCTGTATGTCGCTGTGCACTGGCCCCAGGCAGTGCAGGCATACAGGATTATTGGTGATATTACGGTCTTTATCATCAGCAGCTTTACTTACAATCCCATGTTGCTTCTTCGGCCTATTATTGGTAATAAGTTTTGTCGGGCAGACCTCGCCATTTCTATTCTCTGCCGTACGTGAGACCTGAACGTTGATCTTTCGTCTTAGTTGACCCCCAAGTATCTAGCTTCATTGATCCACGGAATCTCTTGTCCGTTTCCTTCCGGGTGTACCGTCCTCCGGGTGAACAATATTGCCTGACTTTTGTCAGGGTTTATACTGATCTCCCACAGGTTGGCCCATTTCTTTGATCTGTTTGCCTGTTGCTGCAAGTATCTGGTGACGTGATCTCACCAGCAGAGCTGTGTAGAGCGTCCGCGTAGGGCGCCAACTTGTTGCTTATCGGCTTGGGCACGTCTGCTGTGTTTACCGAGAATATGGGTAGCGAAAGTACTGCACCTTGTGGAACCCCTGCTTCCAGTTATCGCATCGTTGAGATTTCTTGTCCTACTCTGCAGCGGCATCGCCTGTCAGCTAGAAAACACTCGATTAATCTTACCATTCGTGTAGCCAAAGTTTATCACTTTGGCCAGAAGACCATCATGCCAGACTCTGTTAAAGCCCTGGAGACGTTTAAAAAAATCGCTCTGGTGTTGTATCCTTTGCCGGGGTTGAAACCTTCCGTGGCAAAGTCTACCACCCTGAGGACTTGCAACTCTATCGTGTGTTCTGATCTGAAACCGAACTGTTCATGTGGTAGGATTCCTAACTCGTTGGTTTGGTACTCTAATCTCTTTAGGATGACACGTTCTGCCACTTTGCTGAAGGAAAGGATTAAGCTGATTGGCCTATGGTTATCTGGGAATAGATGGTTCTTCTTTGGCTTCGGGATATGGATAACCGTCGCCTCCTCAAACGGGTACGGGAAGTGCTGCAGTCTGAGTATAGCATTTATGATGTTTGTTATAGCTGCTATTCTTTCTTGGTAGGACTCGTTTCGATGCTCATATTTGACTCTGGTTTTATAATATTATTAGTGGGCGTGGCTTAGTTTCTCTCGATAGGATTACCTGATCTTCTTTGTGTACCAGTGAGGACAGGTAACCAGATTTTATTAATGTTCATCGCTAATTTTTTTCTAATGAAATTATTCCTGTATTTTTGAATTTCTATTGACTCTATATATACTTTTGAATAGTAATTTTGAGTTTCATCGTGTATCTTCAATGCGATAATGTGAGTGTTTTCTTTGCAGAGAGCATGTACGTGTACGATGTTCAAAATTTAAGGTAATATTCACAGATATTCACGGTTGTCCTTGGATTACAGTACGCACGGCAGAGCGCTGCGCGTTTACCGCCCTCTATCTCAAAAACGATTGAACGCGTGGAAAAAAGGTTGAATTAAAATTATTCAAAAAAAAATGAACGTCGATTTCTCATAGAAAGACCTCCTTTATACATTCCATCAGCTTTCTCTTCTCTTTCTATCCCCAACAAACTGAGATGCAGCCCTAAAATCTATTTCAAATTTGGTGTGAGGGATATCGGGAAAAAATTGAATCTGCTGAAAATACTACAGTTTCAACGATGATCCTCATTGTTCAGCTAGCATCTCTTATTTTAGAAATGAGTAAGCTATCGCCTCCAAAAATCTCGCCCGTCTACCGGCAGTAGCGCAAAAATCCCAGTGCCAAAAAACGAACTAGGTTTGTTGATGCTCGCAGCGGCGAACTTAGAATGAATCAGAGCAGCAGGAATAAATTGCTTGCCAATCCCAACGGGTCTAGATCCTTGTGGTTAGTAGATGAAGAGCTGACCATAGAAAACGCCAATCTACTAGCTGAACAATTTGCGTCCCACTCCACAGTCGATTTTCTAGGGAAGGTACCACCCACTATTTTCACATTAGAATTCACAACATCTAGTCAGGCGAATTTTAAAACAGCTCAATATCAACAAGGCGTCTGGTCCTGATGGAGTTATCTTCATCGTACTTAAAAAAGTTCGCCAATGAACTGGCACCAGTATTTTTTAGACTTTCTAACCTGTATTGAAAGGACAGAGTTTTTCCTTCTTGTTGAAAGATTGCTTGCGTACAGCCTATTCCTAAGAAGGGCAAAAAAAAACTTCCAGATAGCTATAGACCAGCGGCTTTGCTATGAGTGATATCAATAATCATGGAGAAACCCGTAAACCGTCATGTACTTGAATATTTGGAAGGCTTTAACACCTTGAGTGATCATCAATATGGCTTTCGGAAACAAATATCAACAGGCGACTACCTAGAATGTGTCACCCATATTTGGAAAAACGCAATAGAGAAGTGCTAAAAGCTGTTGCGCTTGATATTTCTATTGCCTTCGACCGTGTGGCATGAGAGTTTGCTGGACAAATTTCAATCCTATGGTTTGTCGGATCAATTTTGGGCTGGTGCTCCCCAGGGATCCATATTTTATCCAACCCTAGTTTTATTGTTTATCAAGGACTCATTGGAAAACATCTAGAACCTATATATTGCTTTGCTGATGACAGAACTCTTGTGTCGTCATTCCATTTGGATTCCAAGACGTCAGCTGCGGATGCACCTCTTCATCGGCAGCAAAAGGTTGCAGATTTCAATGAGGGTCTAGAAGTAATTCCGAATTGTGGTGGAAGTAACCAGGTTCAATTCAATGCCACAAAAACCGGAGCCCAGGAGCTTCGCTTCTAAGCATACCCTGAAGCTGCTGGATTCCATCCAGAAAAAAGCCATTCGCCAGATTGGAGACGCGAACACCACTTGCAATTTCGATAATTTGGAACATCGGAGAAGAAGTTCGGAATTTGTATCTCTTCTGTGGATACTTCTATGGAAAATGTCCAAATGACTTGACATATTTGATTCCATCAAGAGCGGTATATCCTAGATTAAGCGATGGACTTTGACTTTTCACCGTTTCGAGGTTTAGCTAAGTGCACCTCGAACTCCTCTGTTTAAGAACTTTCATTTGGAGAACTAAGTGTATATGGAATAAACTTCTTGAGAACATTTTTCCAAATGAATTTATTCTTCAGCGATTCAAATCTGACCTTCGCACAGGCACCGATTTTAGAACTCCTTAAGAATTTTTCTGTAGTGCTTGTGTTTTGTTCTTGTGAAAATCAAATGAGAAGGTCACTGTTTACGTAGAATCAGGTAAAGTGTTCACCTGTCATCTAATACTCCAGTGCATTCAATCATAATTGAAAATTAATATTTGAGAGATTGAAACTCAACAATACAGAGACATTAAAAATTTGAATGTTAAAAACTCATCTTCGTGGACTGTAACACCTGTACCTCGCCAATAACACCTAAAACACCCGGGTTAATGTGTGGTGGAGGTTGTCTACATCATGTTGGATTAACCAAGCAGATTCTCAATAACTTCCGCTTGCCAGGCGCGGTATGGATCTGTCCTGACTGCCAATTTTCAGCTGATCCTGGCAACTCGTCTATAGTGATTTCAGTTAAAGAAGAACAGGAGAAGTCAGGAGCAGAAAATCTTTCACTCACGTTGAAAATACTTCAGGACATACAATCCGAAATGGAAGATATAAAGAAACAACATAAAAAGGTCATTATGGTCGTTCAGTCCTGCAGTTATCACATTTCGGATTTTGAAACAATTGTTAAACAGATAAATAGCATAATGGATAGCATGGAAAAAATTACTGAGGAGAACGCTTGCTGGAAAAAAGAAGTCCAGGCATTGAGTGGCCGGGTAGAAGACTTAGAGCAAAAAGTCCGTTCTAAAAACTTGGAAATCCAAGGTGTTCCAGAAAAAACCGGCGAAAATTCACTAACCATTGTTAAAAATATTGAAGAAGTTATCCAGTATCCATTTACGCGGCAAAAAACGCGGCAAAAAAATTCAATTTCAAATATGTCTGGGTACGAGAAGGACATATTCTTGTCAGAAAAGATGATACTAGGAGGATTTATGATAGAGACGATATAAGCAAAATGAAGTAGTTCTTTCATTAATGAGATGATATTTACCATTTACTTTTCTTCTCTTGATGGACTTAAATGGACATAATATGTCTAACAGAGACTTGGTTGAATAGTTCTATCAACTTCTTCGAGGTATTATTTGATACATATAACGTTTTTTGACGTGATAGGGAAGACACTATGATGCATACTGCTTGTGACAGCGGCGGCGTGCTTATAGGAGTGAATAGCAGCTCATCTTGTGTGGTAAGGCATGAATGGATGACCGATGTGGAAGTCCTATGGATCACGGTGAATCCTACAAAAGCTTATGGTAAATTGACTGGTAAATTGACTGTGTAGGGTTTATATTCCTCCAGGTCCTAACTTCCTTAAATCACTATTTTCTGCACTGAGCTTGCTGACATTGTCAATAATAACGACAATTTCGTTATTTGTGGGGATTTTAATTTTCCGAATTACACATGGCATCCAGACAACGTGAACAAAAATTGTATTCCTTTGAACTTCACTTTATTTATTTATTATCAAATAATTCACTTGTTGAAAGGTACAATGGAAAAAAAGATGAAAAAACATATTTTCCAATATACAATAACAAGGAAAACGTCAGCTTGAAAAAGAAAAAAACTATTCACATTTACAAACGATTTGCCAAATGAAAAAGAAACACAAAATAACATGGAGAGGGATAAAATCATCGATAAAATTCATGCAAGGAGTAGCAATTTTTTTTCAATTAAAAAAGTTTTCAATCTTGGTTTGAAAATATTTATATTAGGGGCTTCCTTTATATTTACGTCTGATTTGTTGAAAATTTCCGGTCCGAGATAAAGATAGCTTTTCTGGTAGAGGGCTGTTCGATGTGATCGAGGTACTAGCAAATTTCCAGAGCGAGTCGAATATAAAAATCCTTTCCACGGACGATCCCGCATCCCAATTCAAAATCCTGTATCGCAAATGACAATGAATAGTGGCATAGTACAGACTCAGCAAGATTTCAGCATTACAGTGGTTAGACATGAATCTCAACACATAACAATTTTTACGTAGTTTTTCACAAAGTGAGTCGATATGTGGTGTCCAGGTTAGTCTGTAATCAACTGTGATGCCTAATAATTCAGTTTCTTCAGAGGATTCTACATGAAAATCATCATCCTGATATATACTGAAAATCTCGGACTCATTTGTAACCATAGTAAATTTCATCAGCACAGTTTTAGTTATATTGATTTTCAGGTGATTTTCACTTGCCCATGTTATGATTTGCTGGTATACCTTTCCAGTAATATCTGATAGAGTTGCCGAGTCTTTCTCTGTCAAAAGGAAATTTGTATCATCCGCATATGTTACCACGTGTACTCATGAAAGATGTTGAAAATAGTGAAACAAGTCATTCGCAAAAATGATGAAGAAAAGTGGATCAAGTATAGATCCTTGAGGGACACCTTGCCCTATTTTCCGTGGTCCACTTACAGTGTCGTCAAGAATCACTCGTTGAATTCTGCCATGCAGATATGATTTAATTAACTTTTGAGCAGTCGCTCTCACGCCATATCGTTCCAATTTCTGTAGCAGTAGTTCATGGTTCACGCTGTCGAAAGCTCTTGAAAAATCTATAAATAAATCACAAATGTGCAATTTGCAATCAAGAGCATTTATAATGTGTTCACTGAAATCACATAGAGCTGTTTCTGTACTCTTATTCCCTGTGAATTCATGTTGGTTTGATGAGAGAATGTTATTCATAGAAAAAAAAGGAAATTAATTGATTTTTGATATTCAACTCAAAAACTTTTGATACACTAGAAAGAAAACTAATGCCCCTATAGTTTTCATACAAATTTTTATCACCTTTTTTATAAATTGGTACAACATTAGCAATTTTCAATTTGTCAGGAAACATTCCATATTCTAGTGATAGTTTAATGATGTGATGCAGCGGATATGATAACTCATGAGCACATTTTTTTAGCAGATTGTTTGAAATCTCATCAAAACCACTTGCACCCGAGTTTTTCAATGTTTTTATCAAATCAATTATGTCAATTTTACTAATGGGATGCATAAAAGAGGAGTTTTGGCAGATGGGAACATTAAATTCTATAAATTTAATGTCTGATGTGAACTCCAATCTTTCCATTGAATCAATATGTTGATGTGGTCTCTCTCAATTCAGTTCCTATGTAAATTCGTCCAATAATACTCTAGATCAAGTTCTGAATAATAATTTTGCAATTACACCTCTCTGACTTCCTTCCATACACCTCCCGTCCCTGAGAATGAGAGACACAACACAATAAAATTCGATATAAAATTATTACATTTATCTGCTTCAATATTCCTATATGTCAAGAAAAGCCTTCTTATAACTTTAACAAAGCTGACTTTGTCTCAATCCGCAGGGAACTAGATTGGAATGGCGAATTTTTTCTGTTACATACTGAGGACACTGTTTCTAAAATGTACTCTATCGTAGATATAATTGTAAAAAATATGTACCGATAAGATAACATCTATATCTGATAACTGTAGTAACTGTTCATAACACGATATTGCATATCATTTATAACAATAATATCATTTATTGTTATTTCCACCTTATCATTTGTGGATACTCTTTTTGGGTTTGTCCCGTTTTGTATTCCTTTGAAAATAAATAAATATCAGAAATACGCAACGGACTGTGGCTGCTCATCGTTATGAGGTTCAACTCAGTACACCTCGAACTTCACTGTTTGAGAACTCTTTTATTTGGAGAACTACGTTTATGTGGAATAGACTTCCTGAGAACGTTTTCCCAATTGAATTTAATCTTCAGCGATTCAAATCTAACTTGAAATGCTACTTTCGGACTGGCATCGCTCTTAAAGGGCCTTAAGGATTTTTATGTAGTGCTTGTGTTTTGTCCTTCTAAAACTTGTGCAGGATCAATATACACAGAATCTGTACAGTTCTTATTATCAATATCCTTAATAAAAGGTAGAACTGTAACCTCTGGCGAAGAATTAATCCAAAACAAGTACTTCTATCGATTATCAGAAACGTAATACACCCCTCACTCAACGCGTGTTTCACCAATCAAGTAGCCCTCTTCAGTAGATAAGGACGCCTGAAGATGCCAACTTATTGATAAAACGTGCGCCGAGAAAAGTATTGCATTTCTGGTAATTAGGAAAAGTGCTCGTTTTGGATCAGTTACCTTGTTTCTGCTGACAGCATATCTGAGAGATGTAGAAATAAAATCCCCCCAATTTTTCAAAATATTTGTCAGATCCAAATATCTTCGGTAGGGTTCTTGACAGACATAAATAATTTTGAAATCAGACAGAGAGAGTAGAGAGATTGACAAAGAAATGAGAGATCGCCCGTCGATAAATATTGAATGAATATACGAATTTCAAAATATTCGGTTTTTTGAACTTTCAAAATATTCAACAGACATTTATTTGCGATATTAGGGGTAAAATTTGGCATAGAGGCTTCTCTTTCTACATATTTTCTTTGAAGAAATCGAAATTGTACCAATATCAGATGAAATGAGAAAAAAAATTGATATTTCACGACTGTGGAATTTGATAAGTGTTCGAATAAACGATATGTAGTATTGTTATTATGATTTGTTAAATGTTATTAATTGCTGAAGAAAAATAATCACTGTAAACATGAATTCGAATGGTTGTTCTCGAAACTTCACGAAATGATAAATGATTAATAATTCCGATATTTTTCATGATAGTCAGTCAGCCTCTAATATTGCAAATGAACGTTTGTATGATTTTATAAAACTCCAATAAAGCTGGATTTTCGAAAATTTATAACTGTTGTTTTCTAATTTTTTCGACGTGAGACCATACAATTTTTTCCCATTTACTCTAGTTCCGAATGAAAAATATAATATTTGAGAAAAACTTCGTATCTCGGCAGATGAAAAATTGAAAAAAAATATGAAATGTTGACCTTGACACTCAAGGACGATATCTTTTTTGGATCAAGATTTTTTTTTATTTCTCTGAAGGTACATAATCTATTACGGATAGGATATTTGTAGGTCCGCTATCAGAATAGTTTTCCTCTACTACTTTAATTGAGAAAAAGTATTCAGTTATAGAAATTGAGATTACTACATATATTATCAACTCCCAACACTATTTGTTATATAGACAGCCAACAAAGATTTCATTATCTCCAAACTGAATCACATATCCATGTCCACTTATTGATTCAGCTGAAATTCGAGAAACATAATATTGGCCATCATTTCAAGAACGTGCCAGTTGTAATTTTCTGCTGAAAAGCTGTTTTTTATTGTCGTGCTGACACTAAGAATATCCTGTGATATTCAATCGCTGTCGACAATTGCTCTCATATGAAGATAAATCTTTTCGGTGGCTCTTTGAATAACCCAAACAAGTTTGTTTTATTGCGGCGAGGACAGTGCTTCATTTTCTGCTTTGATTTGTGTTCACAATTAAGACTTTGTTCAATACTCCACTGATAATAATTCCGGGCCAAAGATATTTTTCTGCACCACCTGCAGATTTATAAACCGCTGCAGTGAAGCGAAGAAAATAACGAACTCGATAATCTTTTTTGTAAATAAACGTCAATACTATCATTAAGTACCTCTATAGGAATATTTTTCTAGTAGCAATAATGAAATTGTTAGGAACTGAAGTTTATGTGTGAATAATTATTGCATTTTTGTGTATGTGTTCAACTGAACTGGTCTGCTTCATTTTTCGGTAAAGAGTGATCATCATCACGCCTGATTCTACCGAGAACAGTATATTTCAAAAACACGCAGCAAACTTTAGTAACTATGACTTCAAAATTCAACATAATATACCTTGTTCAAGACTTTTTGAAAAGTTTTTCATTCGGAAAACAGCGTCTTCGTGAAATGAACCTACCGAGATTTTTTTTCAGAGTAATTAACAGCTAACTGGGACTTCCAAACTTTGAGAATTGATAACGACCATCTTGTTGAAACTACATCTGTCAAATCAGTTGTCATTTATTCACCATGGACGGATATAGCATTCAACAACAACAATAAAATTGTTTCATCTTAATGGGTTTGGGCAACGTACCGCGCGCTTCATCCATTTTGTGGTCGCCATAATCGTCCTACCGATAGGACTAGTCGCAATGTGGCGGATAAATTTGGGTCTAGTGCTTCAGTAAAGTACCCGCTTCAGCGGTACACATACTAAAATTGAAACGATGCAGAGAATATTAGCATGGACCCTGCTCAAGGATGACACGCAAATCGTGAAGCGTTCCACATTTTTTCCCATCCATAAGTCTGGAAGCGAGCGCCACCGCCCGAGCGATAGTTATCGCTCGATGTCGCTGCTCAGTGCGGTGGCGAAGGTCACTGATAAAATTCTCTTGAGTAGACTTTTTCGCCTGGAGGATAGGATGGAACTCATCCCCGGAGAGCAATTCGGGTTCCGGCGAGGTCGGAATACAACTTCCCAATTGATCCGTGTTGGAATCCTTCAACCAGGGGAGGAATGCAGTTATGGTCCTGTTGAAGATCCCAAAAACCCCCGATAGAGTTTGGATAAAGGGATTTGTCGCCAAGATGTGATCGACTGGCATGCCCTTATTTCTGATTAGGATTCTTCAACCTGAGCAACCGAACTTTTCGTGTGAGAGTGGACTGAACCACATCTACGAAATATCCAATAAAAGCAGGGGTTCCGCAGGGGTCCTGCCTGTCACCGCATTTGTACTCTCTGTATACGCACGATTTTCCGATGTTTCCGAGAACGAATGTGGGTATATTCGCAGATGACACTGCGATATACGCACATTCATTCTTGAGCGAAGTGGCGAAGCAATAGCTTCAGATCTACCTCGATAGGTTGGTTGTGCTGTACTTCGAGCATAACAAAATCGAGATTAAACCTAATGAAACCGTACTCGTCGACTTCACGAAAAAATTTACTAACGTGAAGATCTTCGGGAAGTTGCGAGTAAAGGGTAATTACGTTGACGAGCAGAGGAGCGCACGATACCTGGGAGTTATCCTGAATAGGCGCCTGAATTTTCAGGAACATTTGAGCTTGGCGATCCAACGTGCGGGTGCTGCGGTTATACGCACGTATCCGCTCATTGCACGGAACTCGAAGCTTAGTGTTGACAACCAGCTGCTAATTTACAAGCATGAAATCAGACCAGTTATGTTGTACGCTTGTCTCGTATTCTGTAGCCTCAAGAGGACTCCTCTGCGGAGACTCGAGACGATGCATAATAAGGTGCTCCATATCTGCACGAACAATGACAGATTCATTTCATGATCTGTTTCATCTGGCAGGAGTCGAGACGGTCACTGAACACATCAGAAGGCTGTCATACGAATTATTCAAGTTCTTTCTACCGAAAAGCCCGCTGACGAGAGACATCACGGCGCTTAGGAGTTATCATCCCCAGCCCCGTAAACACGGGCTGATTTATGAAATGCTAGATATCTTCCATGAACGGCGCGAATGCGATCGCGCTTAGTTCATGGAATAACTGGTTATAATTCACGTATTCTCGTGACATCAGAATTACTCTTACCTGGTTTCTTCATGAACTTTTTCCAGGGGGCTAGTGATAATCCTGTTACACCCACTGAGTATACTTAGTTATAAGGTATGAAAATCGCAATATTTCGATAAATCTGGCGTAAGCCTCGGCAGGAAGCAGGAAGTCTTGGACTGAATGCTGAAATAAAGCTCTGTTGGGCAGGAAGCCACCTGTTAACACTATGGGGGGCGCCTCCCATTAGCCTGTCGTAGGTTTATGTGGTGGCGTTATACCCTATGGACGTCCTGGGGCTCGATGGTGAAGTCTCATTCTGCTGATCCTCCCCTCTCCTTCACCAACCCTTTTCCTGCCCCCCACCCACTCCCGTTTGTGGGAGAGATGTAAATATTGTATGTATACTCTGTATATTGGACCTTAGATTTACTATAGAGAAATAGGCAATGAAGGATTAATTGATTTAGATCTGATTTAGGTTCAGTAAACGATCGACCAACACCCATATATCGACAACACGCAAGATCTGCCGAAAACATCGACGCTGTCTGTCAGAGTGTGCGGGAGAATCTGAGGCAGTCGATTTCGTGTCTCTCACAAGAACTTGTTCTTTCGCTGACCACAACTTGGCGAATTCTGTGCCGTGACTTGGGCCTACCTCGTACAAAATGCAACTGAGTCAGGAACTGAAGGTGAATGACCATGGACAACGACGTGTGTTCGCTGAATGGGCTTTGGAGCAATTGGCAACTGACCCCAAGTTCAATCTAAATATGGATCCATAGGATCCAAGAGCGTCCACTGCATTACAAAAAGTCACTGTTTGGTTTGGATTTAAGGCTGGCAGAGAACGACGTTGACCAGGCCACCATTGTCATCGGCAAGCACTAGAGGTCGATGATTACCAACTTCTTCTGGACTGGATTGGATTGGATGATCTGGACACCAACGATATATGCTTCATCAGGACGACCAGACAGCTCATGACACATTGGATAGTCTACACGAGCGATTTGAGGGCATGGTCATTTCAGGTGTATGTGATGTGAACTGGCCACTGGGATCGTGCGATTTGATCCTGTTAGACTTTTTCTTGTGTTTTTTTCTTGAATCGAAGGTGTATGCGAATGAGCCACTAATCACAACAGTCCCCAAGCCAACATAACCCATGCAATCAATCAAATTCAGCCTGATTTATGCCCTAGAGTCATGGAAAATTGGAAGTTTGGAATGCGCTCCCCCTAGAGAAGCCGTGGCAGACATTCGAACGATGTTATATTTCGCACATAATGGCATCAATAGATCTATCAAACGAATAAAACTCGAAAACTCACACATATACACTTTCTTGTTAATGAGTCAACATGTTTTTCCAACGTTTGTTTGAAGTTGATTGACAATGTTTCATGATGAATTTCACTATTTCGGACTTCCATTGTCTGATATATAAAATGATTTGAATTCCCTGAAACAACTGAAGAAGAAGGATTAAAAATGAATTACTGAAAATAACAAATATATCAAGCAAAAATAACCTGAAATGAAATAATAGTGAAATAAAATATAAGTAAAAATAGAACGCTTCACTGGTTCAGTGGGAGATGACCGCTTAATCATTTTTCGCTTGATGATGGGTTTCCATAGGTTGCGTATCTCTACGCTAGCTTGGCTGAACACGTTGTTGAATAACATGTATGCGGCTTCCTTGAATTTTTTCCTAAACCAATGTTCCTCTCTGTGTATGATCTCAGCTTGGGACCGCTCGATGTTGTGTTGATGGGCCCAAACATGGTCTGCTATTCCTGATTTGCTGGTTTCCCCTCGCTGTGTGTGTTTCTTGTGCTCGGCAATGCGAAAATTCAATGGCCTCTTAGTTTCACCAATATAGGATTTTCCACACTCACACTGGTTGTGACGGCTTCTCTTCCTTGCGAGGCTCTTGCTGTCTTTTAGCCAAGGTCTTTTCTACCATCGCTTTGGAGTAGCCATTCCGTTGAAAATCATTTTTGATGATGTCTAGTTCCGTCTCGAGGCCTTCCTTCGTGTTACCGAGCCCGAATGCACGGTCTAATACAGTATTGATGATTCCTCTTTCAGTTGATTGATGGTGGTTGGATTCGTGGTTCAGATACTGTCCCGTATGAGTGGGTTTTCGTTATACATATGTTTCCCACTTTGTGTCGGTCCTCTTCATCAGAACGTCTAAGAATGGCAATTTGTTGTGGATTTCCTTCTCCAATGTGGAATTGATGAAAGGTCTCACGCTATTGATGTGTTTCAGGAAGGCATCTAGTTCAGTATTCCCATGGTTCCATATTATGAAGGTGTCGTCAACATATCTCAACCAGACTCGAGGTTTCTTGTGGGCTTCTTCAATGGCCAGAGTTTCAAACCAATCCATATATATGTTGGCTATGACTGGTGAAAGTG
>NW_019291572.1:0-80292 GCF_000500325.1 Leptinotarsa decemlineata
GGCAAACTTTTTAGTTTACCCCGATAAGTTACTGCGTAAAAATCAAAGTATTTGTTAATGTAAATGTTAATGTGGTAAAAGTTACATTGGTGAAATAGACAATTGACAGGATCAAAATTGTCAGAACACATTTTAAAATCAGACGGTGAACATCGAGTGGAATGGAATAGGACAAGAATGATTACAAATGAGCCTCATTTCTAAGAGGCGTGAGCTAAAAGAATCAGCGTGTATTCTCATATCTGGAGAGAATTGTATTTCAAATAGCTCCTCAGAAATAGACCGTACTTGGCTACCCATCTTGAAGAAAAATTTGGATAGTGGCGAAATGGCAACAAACTGATATCGGACATCTCCTTTGACATCTGTCGAAGAAGTAAAGAAATAAACAATCAAAAAGGAATAACTGCGAATATATAGAATTTTTTTGTCCATTTCTGAAGACGGAGGCAGATTTTGGCCTCCGAAACGTGAAAGATAAGTATTGTATTATTTCTTAAAAAATTTTTGATAGGCAAAATTGTTAAATACGACAAGTTACTGATGAATAGAAGATTTTTCTTTGTGAAAAATCCTTTGATTTTTACGCAGTAACTTATCGGGGTAAACTATACACTTGTATAAAGTTCTCCATTATAATTTTCATATTTTTCAGATTGTGGAAGATAATTTAATAAATCTTATAATATATGGGTGTAACGCAATGAGAAACAAGCCTGGTGTTTTTGAAAGAGTTCAGGAGTCGATGAGAAGATTGGATTTTGGCATCCGAGCGGGGGATAGTCATTTTCAACAGTTCTTGTAGATTGAGAAACATTACATGTAATTTTTGGTAATAAAGTATTATTGTCAAAATTCTTTTTCGCTCCGTATCTTCGAAACAAAAATCATCGAAGGGACAAAATATACTTAGAATAGTCCAAGGAATAGTCCCTTAAATTGTTGCCACATGTTTAATGAACACCCTGTGATTAAATGAACACCTACAGTGATTAAAGTCTCAATAATAGCACCTGAACCGAAAATTTCCAATACATCGCAACAATTTCATCACCTTCTTCAAGAATGTGACAATTCAAACGAAAATTTTATATGTCTCACAGCTTTTTTCAGTTTGATGTACTCATAGCAGGAAATACTCGAATTTCAGTTCCTTCCGGATTTCTTATGTAAGTACTAGAAGATAAAAGTGGCGAAGTGGGCTGCTTGTGGTGAAAGGAAGTGGGACTGACTTGGACTGTTTCACGGGGTAATTTGATATCAAGACGGAAACGTTCACAGGCAACCAAAACAGAAACGAACTTTAATTGAAGGGTATTTCGTGTAGGTTATTCCAACCGTTCACCAACATGACACGACAACCGAAGATTGGTAACCGACACTTTCTCAGTGGTTAGTTCTCTAATCGACTTGACCTGTCACTCTTTGAATCAGGTTCCGCTTGACTGATAACCAAATACTGTTGTGTCTGCCTCATGAAGGACACACCAGATTGGATTATGAAAACCGATCAAAATGAAGGGTATAGTCGAAATAAACGATATTGTGCACATTTAAAGTTTACGGCATTCTCAAATGCCAAAAAAGGCAATACATAGAAATGAACCGGCTGCGAAGTAGACCACGTGGCCTGTAGAATTGGCGGTTCGAATTGGATAATATAATTTTTACTAACCGAGATTTATGATTGACTGAAGAGTCATAAAAGTAAATTTGAAGCCCTGTTACGGTGACGATTAGAAATCGGGGAGTGCGTGGATGCTTATCGCCGTCGTGTTCAGTTTAGAAACTAATCGCGATTTAAGTGTTGAAATTCGATATTGGTGCAGTTATAATTACTATAAAATTTTTGTTATCTGTACAAAATGTGGCGTCCTTGGACAAGTACTAATAGTAATAACAAGTGTGATAATAACGCAGACATTTTCAGGGTAGTAATAACAAGTGTGATAATAACGCAGACATTTTCAGGGTAGTGATTAAAATAGCGATGGTGAACAACGCGAAAATGAGATACCAGTGAATAAGATTCGGATGCATTTGAATATTGAAACACAGAGAGTATGTTTCAATGTATATAAGAAGCTATATCTCGAATTTGGTTTCGAGAGAAACAAATTATTACAAACAGCATCAGATTTGACCGAAATTCCTTTCTCAACTGTGCGGAAAATAGTCAAAAACAAACCTTATGAACGCAAAACGCGATTTGATGCGGGATTATCAAAATCTTTAGATGTTCATCTAATAAAATCATTGAAAAAACAATATACGACTGTTACAAAAGCAATGAGATTCTTACAACTGAAATCATAAGGAAGAAATTGAATACTTCCGGCCACAACGTGATCTGCTGTGACAAAACTCTTCAGAAATGGATAAAGAAACTAGGATTGAGATTTGAAATAATGATCAAACGTCAAGCAGTTATGGAAAGAAGATGAATAGTGGAATTGCGTAACAAATACTTAGAACAAATGACTAAATGTAGACAAGAACAACGGAAAATTTGGGCGAAACTTGGTATGACACTCACGACACAGTTACGAAAGGGTGGACTGATGGTTCGAGAATATGTACGCCTAACATGCCTGCAAACAAAGGATCGCGATTAATCATTCCGGGTTTCGGATTCTTTGAAATTTTGTGGAAAAAAACTTGAGGACTGCAATGTTGACTATCATAAGAACAGTGGAACAATTTCAACCAGTGCTCAGAATCATATGACCTCGCATGGCACAAATCTTTGTCCCAATGTCCAACACGTTCCTTTGATACCTTCAGAGCTTCAGATCAACTTCACTCTGCGGTAATTCAATATTTTGTAGACTTTTTTTATGTTTTCGTCTGTAATTTCCTATGTGGGGCGTCCACTGCGTGCATTGTCCACTACTCAACGGTTGGTTTTCCCGGTCCTAATGATGGTTATCAAGCCAAACTCTGGCTTCAACAGTATTTCTCTCGCCAAAAAACAATGCTCTATCAAAACACGATACTTTTTTGTATTCATTTCCTTCAAACTAACAATAGTTGCTTCACTCAAAATATTTTATTTCACAAACTGACAGTCTAACAGCCGTGAAATTCAGTTCAAACTCATTTTCATTTCAGCTTTTGAAGTGTATAAACCTTTTTTTATAAAATGAACGGAAAAATAACACGAGCCCAAACAGGGTGAGAATTAAAAACTCTGAAAATGAAACAAAGCTGACAGTCGCTTTCGACATGAACATCAACTTCTTTAGCAGTAAATTAGTGATGAAATTTATGACCATTGCGTACATTCAATAGTGACCAGTCTGAACATTTGAAACAGTGAAACTGTATGTTAAGGTTGACCTTCTATTTTGGAAGTCATTACAAGAACTCAAAAGAGTATATTATTATTGAAAAAGAAAGGTTTCAGCTTCAGAAGTAACTTTCAGATACAAACTGGAAGAAAAAAACCCTCTCGAAACAACTACTTCGTACAAACATTGGATTACTTTGCCTAAATATATCTATATTTTGAACGTTTTCATAAAGGTGCCACACAAATCTCTCTATTCTAATCTGATTTGCTGGATGATCTTAATTATTCTCATGGTAAAACCCTCATCATTAGCATTCATATTGAACTCACACTGTTATTTGATGTTGTTTATCTTTTGTCACGAACTTATTTTCAGAACATCCTGAATGCTTTTTACTGAGGAATGTTGTTAGACATAAATTGGGATCCTGAAGGTCAGTCTTCTTAAAAAAATACAAAGGAAACGAGACACTGGTTAATGTAGAAAACGTTTATGATTCTGACCTTCAATATTTTTTACATCAACTGGAATTACGTTGGCGACATACCAACTAGATTCATTTTATTATTCTGAATCACAGTCATCCTATTGTTAAAAAAAATCATTTGGCCTCAAACTCTACATCAAAGTCAAGAATAATGCAGCCCCAACGAACAACTTCTTTTCGAAAAAGTGAATTCGCATGCAGACATGAACAAAAGAAACACTGAATTGAAAAATTATGTGAAGACACTGTGCGATAGAGCGCAGGATGGGCTCAAATTAATAGAAACATGATGTAAGGAACACTCACTGTCTATCAATCCCAAGAAGACTGAGATGGTCCTTTTCACCATGAAAAGAAGTTTATCGAGCTCAAAACGTCCCGTGATCTTGAAAATCAAACTAAACTTCTCTGAAGAGGTGAAATATCTTGGTACTATCCTCGACAGGAAGCTAACATGGAACTCTTACCTACAGAGTAGAGTAAGAACAGCATATGTGGCTTATGAGCAATGCCGGAGGACAGTGGGACGCACATGAGGTCTTTCACCCCGTGTGGTCACCTGGATCTACACTACAATAATCAGAGCTATGTTAACGTACGCCAATGCATGCGGACCGAAAGTTCTACAAGCAACGGCCATTAAAAAATTATATCAAATACATCGACTGGCTTGTTTGAACATCACAGGAATCATGAGAACAGAACCAATCGCGGCAATGGAATTAATTAAGGGTCTGACCCCTCTAGACCTGTACGTTAAAGAGGTTGCGTTAATGGCCATGGTACGATTGCTGGTGTAAACCTCGAAGTAGAAATGGGTCAATTGAGGCTGGGCCTATGGCGGGAGGCGTTTACTGCGCAACCTCTGCTGCAGGCAACCAGTGATGTAATTGAACCCAGGTTTGTGTTTGTGTCTGAGGAGGATTAAGTGGGGAATGGGAAAAATACCAGCGTGGTCCAAACAGAACTGACTGGTATCTCTAAAGGTACTCGCATTACCGTCTCTTTGAACAAGGAAACGGCTGGACTTAGAATGTGGCACCTACGGCCTGATGACAATTACTGAACTAGCCGAACGTTACACCCATGATCAATCCCTAAAGAGACGGGATGGAATCAAAGGATACAGTCTTACCAGGATCACCCTGGGCGACCTTGGGAAGCTGGCGCCGAACAAATGTCTGGCGATGACCAAGAAAAATCTATGCTTAACAGTAGGATTTCTGACTGACCAGTCAACTAAGGAAACACCTCCATAATATGGGGCTAGTGGACACACCTCTATGCAGGATGTGTGAACACGAGTGCCTGGAGTTATGGTCAATAGGAGAGTGTGTGTTCGGCGAGTCATGATATGGTTATTTTGGAAATGGAAACATTTCAAACAAAGTTTGAATTTCACTTCCGGCCGGAAAAACTCGAGTCTCAAAATAGGCCTCAGTTTGGACGATTACTTCTTCACCAGCGCTAAATTCCTTCCCAGCGAGCATTCTCTTGAGGTCTGAGAACAGGAAAGAGTCACTGAGGGCCAGATCTGGAGAATATGGTTGATGCGGAAGATATTCGAAGCCCAATTCTTGCAAGTTAGCAAGACTTTTGTCTTTCTTACTGAATATGATGACTTTTTC
This sequence comes from Leptinotarsa decemlineata, assembly GCF_000500325.1. Classification (NCBI taxonomy): domain Eukaryota; kingdom Metazoa; phylum Arthropoda; class Insecta; order Coleoptera; family Chrysomelidae; genus Leptinotarsa; species Leptinotarsa decemlineata. The sequence goes on from NW_019291572.1 coordinate 5,409, forward strand.
AATAAATTTGACTTTGATATCTTGAACCGTGCACAGGTTGCAAGGAGAGGGGGCTATTGATATTCATCGAAAAGTTATTTTTCAATGTCTATATCAGGTCTGAAACATAATTCAGTTCGTAATTCATGTAGACCATCTACTACGGGATATGACAAACTGGCTTGTTTTCACTGAACATACAATTGGTTGTTTCATAATTCATTGCAAATAGATTCGGTGAGAGACGAGATTCCCGCTGTACACAGACTTCATTATGATTTATCATGGAATTTAACGAGGAAGTTCTATGATTAATTCATATTCTCGTTCATAGTGAATGTTCACTTAATTCACTAAAACCTTTCTCCTGTTATGAGAGGAGCCACATTTTCACCAGTGTCGTATTATGGCGTCATGGGATATTTATAGATGATGGTTATTATTGATGATTGTTTGATCATTTGTCTTGAAAAAACTCAGTGTGACTAGAAAGAATTCAAATTCAAGTGGCTAAGAGTTTACGCGAAGTGATTTTCTATTTGATTTGCCTGACCTATATGGAGTGATTACTGAATAATCTCGTGAAATAAACCTGTTGAATATCTACATAGGTACAATAAATTTGGTATATCATTATTATTTCATTACACGATTGAAACAAGTTTCATAATCATACAAATGGTTGTAAATCACTACGTGTAATATACAAATTTATTTATTTATTTTATTGATACACAAAAATACAGAAAATTAGAATAAAACACCAACGAAGATGCAGATATAGAGACAGTAATTGCAGTACATAAAGTAAAAATTGTGTATAAAATAGCATCTGAGTGACTTAACACTTGTGTTATGTTACAAAGTAATACAAATTGATATGAAATCACAGTTGTGTATAGAGAGTTAGGACACAATTTAGTGGCAGTGTATCTATTGGTGTTCTAATATTTTGATAAATTCAAAGTGATTTTTAAAGATTTTTTTTATAGAGAAGGTTTTATAATTTTCATAAGTAATGAAAAATGTTTTATTGAATTTTAGAGTGGGTAGCAATTCGTTTGTTGTACTTCTCGTAATAACTGAAGTTAATAATTTACTGTTTGTTTTGGCTTTCTACTTCTACATCTTTTCAGGAAGAATATGGGAAAATTTGATCTATACATCTTTGTGAAGAGTTCATTGTGGAATTCATCGCTTACTTTCTTTCTTTGGAAGATTCCCACATTCTTTGTATCATTTCATTCCGTTGCTTTGATTGAAAGCTATCTCAAAGATCGGAGTCAGCTAATATGCCTGAATGATCTATGCTCGAATACATTACCTATAAGGTTCGGAGTCCCTCAAGGCTCTATTCTGGGCCCTCTCCTCTTTTCAGTGTATATTTCAGATTTTCACCGTATTAAGAACTCTACTATTCATCATTATGCTGATGATACACAATTGTATTATTGTTTTGCCAAGAACAACTGGCATGATGCTGTTGCATTGGTTAACGAAGATCTTGAAAATCTGTCGAGCTTCTCTATCGCGGACAACTTAAAATTAAACTCTAAAAAATCTCATCTGCTGCTGATAGGTACTAAACGTAAAAGGGCTGAATTAGTGAACAAAATAGATGTTAGAATTGGATGTGACAAACTTACTATTGTTAATGAATGTAAAAATCTTGGTCTGTGGTTAGTCTCAGACCTTAGATTCAATAAACATGTTAGTAGTCTATGTCAAAGCTTACGGCATCTGTATCGCAACCGGGATATTATGACTCCTAAACTAAAACTAAAACTTTGTGAAACTCTTATTCTATCTAAAGTCTCCTAATGTGACATCATTTACGGACCGGCATTGATTCCATCTGACGCGAAACGCCTGCAGAAAATTCAAAATAAATGTATACGATGAAGACGGTGAAATGATAAAACAGGCGTTTTTAGAAGCTGCTGATTCGTTATTTACCAACTTTAGAAATAAAGACGAGATAGTTTCAGCTATAAAATCTGTGCAACTTTCTGCTAATACAGTGATGAGACGTGTAGAAGTAATGAGCAATGATATTTTTTTACAGTTAAGAACTGACTTAGATAACTGTGAATATTCTTCATTATTTTCTTCCACATTTGGCTACCGACACAATTAATCATCCTTTCCAAGCAGACCATGAATTCAATCAAATATTTCAAAAATATCCTGCTTATGTCATCAACAACAGGAATGAGAATTTCGAGACTTATTTAATTCCTCAGTATGATGCAAGATCTCGTAGAGGTAAGGTCATCAAGGTATGGTGTTTGGCATCCCTATTTCTTGTCAATACTTACTTCAAATTATCACTTCAAATCAGATATAGGAACTCACCTGAAACAAGGAAATAAAAAATTGTTAGTACTGTTTGTTTTTACTCGAGAAACCAATAAATCAATCAATAAAAAAGTAAGGATTATGTTGATACACAATAATTTCAACTTTCAATCTGACAATATCGTCTAATGTCAAATTTTTACTTTCCGTGACATATATCAAATCGAAAAACTGAATTGTAATGAGTTTGTTTATCATAAGTGAAGAAAAAATGCAAATTTTATCGTCGAACTCGGTATATAGAGTTCGATCTTGAAAAATGTGGCTGTTCAAAAAATAAGATTATTATCAAATTTCGCGGGCTTTGTACATTCCATTAGCAATTTTTTAATTTTTTTATGTTAGCCTACTCCTTTCGAAAATATATCCACAGTTTCAACTGTTAATCATGTTTAGTTTGTTGGTGAGAGACATAAAAGAGAGGTGTTTTACGTCTCAGGTGATTTTCTGCTATCGCAAAAAATTGATCAAAGAATTTGCAACGAATATTATTTAAAAAATGGAATGAGTGCTTCACAAACGTTTAAAATATTGACAGTGGCATACGGTGATTGTACCCTGAGTCAAAAAAATCACAAGTGGTGCACGAAGTGAAGAAAATTTTTATGGAGAATCGTCGAATCACTATCTGACAAGTTGCTGAGGTTGTCGGCATATTTTTCAAATTTTTCAAATTTCAATTTTTCAAAAATTTTCAGCATGAAGCGTGTGGCAGCGGAGTTCGTTCCGGAATTTGACTAATGTTGACCAAAAAACCGTCGCATAAGCTTCAAGAGTTGTTGAATGAAGTCAACGGCGATCAAGATTCACTTGAAAAGGCCATAACTGGTAACGAATCATGGGTATATGATTATGACATCGAAATCAAAGTCCAATCGTCTCAATCGAAAAGCCCAGCAGAAACGTAAACACTGTAATCAACGCTCAGCCACCTGATTCACCAGATTTGTCCCCCTACGACTTTTTTCTGTTCCCAAGATTGCATGAACCGTGAACTGCTTCGAGGATTGGAAAAAACGTTGGCACGAATGTATTATATCTGAGGGGGACTACTTTGACAGAGAAAAGATAGAAATCGATAAATACAAGATATTTTTTTGGGAAAAATTAAAATTCACCTTATTTTTTAACGGAGTATAAAAATTCGAATTATGTTTCTCCCAAAAGCGAAACTTCGGGTTGTTTGCAATATAAATGTGCTTCTCAAGAAATGCCATAAGGAATTTCCACAATAGCCATGTTTGGGCTGAAGATCGCTTTCCCGTTAAACGTGAGGGTGGGAATTGTAGATGACTTCCTAATTGGACCGGTATTTCTGCCAGGAAGACTTACCAGCTAGGTATACCGCAACTTTTTGGAACAAACACTACCTCTGTTTCTAGAGGGTGTAGGTACCATTGGTTACAAGAAATGTAATTTGGTTTATGCACGATGGTGCACCAGCGCATTTAAGCATATTGGTTCGAGAGTTTTTAATAGTAACTTACGGAGATTGGTGGAGGTGGACCTCACTTATGGCCTGCTCGATCACCGGACTTAAATCCCCTGGATTATTTCTTATATGATCACCTAAAGTCATTAGTTTATACTACTCCAGTGTAAGATGTGGAAGATTTGATAAATATTCAACGAAAGTCATTTTGGTGGAGGAAAAATCAGTTTTTTATCGACCTTTTTTGGGTATTTGTTACCTTTCACAATCTGAAAAATATGAAAATTATAATGGAGGACTTTATAGAAGTTTAGGAGGGCAAACTTTTTAGTTTACCCCGATAAGTTACTGCGTAAAAATCAAAGTATTTGTTAATGTAAATGTTAATGTGGTAAAAGTTACATTGGTGAAATAGACAATTGACAGGATCAAAATTGTCAGAACACATTTTAAAATCAGACGGTGAACATCGAGTGGAATGGAATAGGACAAGAATGATTACAAATGAGCCTCATTTCTAAGAGGCGTGAGCTAAAAGAATCAGCGTGTATTCTCATATCTGGAGAGAATTGTATTTCAAATAGCTCCTCAGAAATAGACCGTACTTGGCTACCCATCTTGAAGAAAAATTTGGATAGTGGCGAAATGGCAACAAACTGATATCGGACATCTCCTTTGACATCTGTCGAAGAAGTAAAGAAATAAACAATCAAAAAGGAATAACTGCGAATATATAGAATTTTTTTGTCCATTTCTGAAGACGGAGGCAGATTTTGGCCTCCGAAACGTGAAAGATAAGTATTGTATTATTTCTTAAAAAATTTTTGATAGGCAAAATTGTTAAATACGACAAGTTACTGATGAATAGAAGATTTTTCTTTGTGAAAAATCCTTTGATTTTTACGCAGTAACTTATCGGGGTAAACTATACACTTGTATAAAGTTCTCCATTATAATTTTCATATTTTTCAGATTGTGGAAGATAATTTAATAAATCTTATAATATATGGGTGTAACGCAATGAGAAACAAGCCTGGTGTTTTTGAAAGAGTTCAGGAGTCGATGAGAAGATTGGATTTTGGCATCCGAGCGGGGGATAGTCATTTTCAACAGTTCTTGTAGATTGAGAAACATTACATGTAATTTTTGGTAATAAAGTATTATTGTCAAAATTCTTTTTCGCTCCGTATCTTCGAAACAAAAATCATCGAAGGGACAAAATATACTTAGAATAGTCCAAGGAATAGTCCCTTAAATTGTTGCCACATGTTTAATGAAATAGTAATAACAAGTGTGATAATAACGCAGACATTTTCAGGGTAGTAATAACAAGTGTGATAATAACGCAGACATTTTCAGGGTAGTGATTAAAATAGCGATGGTGAACAACGCGAAAATGAGATACCAGTGAATAAGATTCGGATGCATTTGAATATTGAAACACAGAGAGTATGTTTCAATGTATATAAGAAGCTATATCTCGAATTTGGTTTCGAGAGAAACAAATTATTACAAACAGCATCAGATTTGACCGAAATTCCTTTCTCAACTGTGCGGAAAATAGTCAAAAACAAACCTTATGAACGCAAAACGCGATTTGATGCGGGATTATCAAAATCTTTAGATGTTCATCTAATAAAATCATTGAAAAAACAATATACGACTGTTACAAAAGCAATGAGATTCTTACAACTGAAATCATAAGGAAGAAATTGAATACTTCCGGCCACAACGTGATCTGCTGTGACAAAACTCTTCAGAAATGGATAAAGAAACTAGGATTGAGATTTGAAATAATGATCAAACGTCAAGCAGTTATGGAAAGAAGATGAATAGTGGAATTGCGTAACAAATACTTAGAACAAATGACTAAATGTAGACAAGAACAACGGAAAATTTGGGCGAAACTTGGTATGACACTCACGACACAGTTACGAAAGGGTGGACTGATGGTTCGAGAATATGTACGCCTAACATGCCTGCAAACAAAGGATCGCGATTAATCATTCCGGGTTTCGGATTCTTTGAAATTTTGTGGAAAAAAACTTGAGGACTGCAATGTTGACTATCATAAGAACAGTGGAACAATTTCAACCAGTGCTCAGAATCATCATTTCGTTGTCGTTTTTGGTCAATTATGACCTCGCATGGCACAAATCTTTGTCCCAATGTCCAACACGTTCCTTTGATACCTTCAGAGCTTCAGATCAACTTCACTCTGCGGTAATTCAATATTTTGTAGACTTTTTTTATGTTTTCGTCTGTAATTTCCTATGTGGGGCGTCCACTGCGTGCATTGTCCACTACTCAACGGTTGGTTTTCCCGGTCCTAATGATGGTTATCAAGCCAAACTCTGGCTTCAACAGTATTTCTCTCGCCAAAAAACAATGCTCTATCAAAACACGATACTTTTTTGTATTCATTTCCTTCAAACTAACAATAGTTGCTTCACTCAAAATATTTTATTTCACAAACTGACAGTCTAACAGCCGTAAAATTCAGCTCAAACTCATTTTCATTTCAGCTTTTGAAGTGTATAAACCTTTTTTTATAAAATGAACGGAAAAATAACACGAGCCCAAACAGGGTGAGAATTAAAAACTCTGAAAATGAAACAAAGCTGACAGTCGCTTTCGACATGAACATCAACTTCTTTAGCAGTAAATTAGTGATGAAATTTATGACCATTGCGTACATTCAATAGTGACCAGTCTGAACATTTGAAACAGTGAAACTGTATGTTAAGGTTGACCTTCTATTTTGGAAGTCATTACAAGAACTCAAAAGAGTATATCATTATTGAAAAAGAAAGGTTTCAGCTTCAGAAGTAACTTTCAGATACAAACTGGAAGAAACAAACCCTCTCGAAACAACTACTTCATACAAACATTGGATTACTTTGCCTAAATATCTCTATAATTTGAACGTTTTTATAAAGGTGCCACACAAATCTTTCTATTCTAATCTGATTTGCTGAATGATCATAATTATTCTCATGGTAAAACCCTCAACATTAGCATTCATATTGAACTCACACTCACACTGTTATTTGAAGTTGTTTATCTTTTGTCACGAACTTATTTTCAGAACATCCTGAATGCTTCTTACTGAGGAATGTTGTTAGACATAAATTGGGATCCTGAAGGTCAGTCTTCTAAACAATCTATCGGGCCAGAAAAGATTTATATTGGAAGAAAACCTACTTATATATAAAAAATCCATATTATCACATAATATACGTGCAATGCATGTATAATATTGAAATGAAGTTACATTCGTTTGTAGATAATTGAAATATTTGTGAAAACTTAGGATGGTTCTTCAATTGCCCACAGTGCAAAAAAATAATAATAAATGAATTGATGAACAGAAAATATTCCAGAAGATAGCGTCAATTTTGAAGAATAGCATAGTTAACAGTTAGTATAGAGGTTAGAACAATACATTTTCGGAATCACAAATTTGGAGCATCGGTCTAATGATAAAATACAACTGCATTTCCGTGACGATTCAACCAAGCACTTACAGTTAGATTATGCTCTCAATTTCAAGGATATGTCTTGGCTCAAAAAGATTTTTTTCATTTGTAGGATAAGAGTTAAGGAAGGGAGAGGCTATTAGTCAATTCTTGCACCAGATCTGTTAAATATTACTCAATTCTATGAAAAGTGAATTCAAACAGATGTTCCGTCATGCCTAAGAATGAATAAAGTCCTACTGACAGAGATCTTAAACAGAGGTTCCCAAACTTCCTTTTATCATAGACCACTTTCAGAATTTTGCTGGTTTCTGTGGACCCTTTACAGCAACATTCCTACCAAAACTCGACAGAAAATCTGAAGATCAGATCTAACTATGGACATTTACGTTGCTGCTGCGTTCTAACCACAAATCAACTATTTTCGGATAAAAAGTGAGAATTGATTGGTTAAACAATGAATTATTTGATTGTGCTGTGAGTGGGTGTCAGAAAAGTGGTCAATCAAAACAGTAATTCCATCCAACTTCACTTGTTTGACATCTACTCAGAGCACGAGAAACCTTCTACTCATAGCACTCATTTTATTTAGAAATCTCTCCATTCGGTGGGATAAAAAAACAAATAATATATTCTAGTTTTATTTATTCAAATATGTAATTTATCACACTATTACTCAGCCGTAATGTAATTAAAATTGAACATTAATAACATAACTTCTCACTACAATGAGAATCACAAAATTAGACGTGATTTTAATGGAAGGGATGTACTTCCTGATGATGGATCGACAGAAAATTATCAATATTTGGCTTCAGTTTTGTTAGGAATAACCGCAAATCTCCCAGTTCTGTGATATTCAATTCTTTTTTATGTGTACACCCATTTTTGGTCACGCCAACGTAGGCCCCCGTTGAGTCTGTCCTACTGGACCACTTTGGGAATCACTGCCCTAGATATGATTCATAATGAGACATAATCAGTAAGATTTCTTACTGAAACAAACCTTTGCAGCCTTGTGGGGTTGAATCATTGAGTGTCATGTAACACACGATCATGGATAAATAATAAAATCGATAAATTTCACGAAAAGGCATAGGCTTGAGCAATTCACGTTCATACTTGAAAAAAAGCGATTTATTTCCAACAAGAGTAGCCAGTTGCAGGAAATGCTATTATCACAGAGTATATATGAAAGTTGTTATATCAAACTCATATCAAATTTTGAAAATGTGTAGTACTCGGCTTTCTGTTCTGTTGAAAATTTGAAAAGTAGTCTCATTGCTACAAAATAATAATAGAGAGCACCTGTGCGGAATAAGTTTCTTTCTCTGAATTGTTGACGAGTATATTCATGAACAAAATAGTCATTCCTTATAGATAAGTCTGCATACGACAAGTAACTAGTAGTTGGATGATTCTGTACCTTTAGAAAGTTCCAAATATCCGTAAAAATTTTCAGTTTTTCCAGTCTATGGAAAGCGAAAATATTCAGAAGTTCAACATAACACCTGAGCTGAAAAGTCCCGGGCCTAAGAAAGAAAACGCAATTTTTTCCCAAACTTGGTTTTATCCATCAACGTTACCTCCATCAAGAGCCACACAATCATTCCAGCACTTCTTTAACATTCCAATATCACTTTTGTAGAACGATTTATCTTCTGCCTCAAAATAGGCCTCGGTTTCCCCGTGGGTTGGACTACTTATCGGGCGCGTCGCCCGATAGAGGAACGGCGGATAGAGGAACGGCCAGGGGACTGGAGGTCCTGTCCGGGTAGCCAATATGGCCTTACGGACGGGGTCGCCGGACTCCTGGTCAGTGACAGAAATAAGTAGGGTGACGGAAACTAAAACCCCCCAAAAGCCTTTGCAAAACATGCGACCGTGGACCAGCCTACCCAAGCTGAGGTGTGAGGAATCGTGCCGATATCTGAATGGCCGCAGGGTGATATGCGGTCACGAACGGTCCTCTTGAGAAACTGGGTGAAACCTCATTGTAATCAGCCCTTCTGGTAATGGGGGGCTCTGCCAGAGGTGACCAACTCTTACCTTGCTACTCATGGGAACACACATGAATGAAACAAGACAAAAACAGGAACAACAAAAACAAAAAGCAATCCCGAGGCTGGAGGGAAGTGCTCACCCCAATCTGAGGCGGTGGTTGGGGATGAACAGAAATGTCCACTCCAATACATCGCTTGTAATGAGGCTGGACATAGCAGATCACCTCCAACAGCAAGGGCACTTCCTTTGGCGGGCGCCAAGAGCTCCGCCTTGAATGAAGGCAAGAAATCGGCAGCCCCCCCACTCCCTCACTTGTGCACCTTCACGGAGGGAACCCCAAGAAGGTTGAAGAAGCCGCGCAACGACAGTAATATCGTTGCACCTTCCAAAATCTTCGCAGAGGTCACCGCGATACATCTCAAGGTTGCCAAAGAGAGTGTGTGCCGAAATGAAGATGTTTCTTAAGTGACCTGTTTCCTAGAAAGGACAGGATGGACGATGACCTAGCCGGGAGGATGTACAATGGGTCACGTGTGGCCTAAGTACTGTGAGCCTACACTCACCCTCCCTACTATACAGATACCTGAGAGACAAGTTTTAGTTTCAGCAATAACCTCTTCATTCGAGCGAAATTTCTTACCGATGCGCAGTTTTTTAGGTCTGCGAACAGCCAGTAGTCGCTGGGAGCTGAATCTAGCGGATATGGTATATGTGGAAGCAAATCGAAGCCCACTTCTTGCAATTTTGACATCATTTCCATTGATTTGTGAAACTGTGGAATGTCTTGATGAAGCAGAACTTTCTCTTTTTTCAAATGTGGCCGTTTTCCTGCAATTTCTGACTTCAAACGCTCCCACAACACTATGTGATATTCACTGTTGATGGTATCTCCCTTTTCAAGATATTCGATGCATATTACACCATCCCAAAATACCGAGATCATAACCTTTTCAGCCGATTATTGTGCTTTCGGGCGCTTTGGACGAAGTTTACCAGTTTCTCTCCACTCAGATGACGATCGTTTTGATTCCGGAGTGAAGTGATGGATCTATGTTTCATCCATTGTCACATAACGACGGTTTGTTATGTTTAAACATGGCCAAACGCTGCTCAGAATCATCAAGACGTTCTTCTTTTTGGTCAACAGTGAGCTTCCGTGGCACCCACTTCGAAGAGACCTTTCTAATAGTCATTCAAAACGATTCTGTGGGTTTTTTTCATGTTTTCCGGTATTACTGCCTCATTTTCACGTCCACTGCGTTCAGCATCATCAGTGTTTCAACGACCATGTGGACCACCTGCAAACCAACGTTTGATTTTTCAGGCGATTGCTTCGCTTGAACGGTTTCCCATCAAGAAGCAGTGTAAAATTAAAACATTAAATTGTTTTCCATCCATTGTTTTGAAAATAACAAAAGTAATGTCACTCTTAGCACAATAACTCACACACTTGTGAGTAGAATACCTGAAAAAGCGGTGAATGCAATCTATCTGTTAGGCCCAAGACTTTTCATCACATGTAGTTCCAATAACTTTTTCCAAATTCTAGTCAACGGAAAATTCAAGAAGGCTCAGGTTTAAATCAATGACAAATATTACCGAGAACTATACAAATGTCAAGTACACATCTCCGATTTCTAGTGACCAATTAAGATGTTCAAGGAAATTATGGGTATGATGTAATCTCTATTGTCACGTATAGGTTCCAACTTCTGTTATTAAAATAATGAAAATGTCTAAGGTGAAAAAATCAAAACTATGCAAAGGTCAACGAACATGGCGTGTTAACGAGAAGTTATTTACTACGTAACTCTTTTGTTATGGGTGACAAGATGATTAAATAGAGATTTATGAAATGATACGACATTCTATTCCACATGCAAGTTCTCAGGATATGTGGATATGTTCAAGGTCTTACCAATACTTCAGGAGCCATCGGAATTTTTCAAGATAGTGGCAAAACTGTTGACTGAAAGCCACAGAAAATCAATCAGCCACTTTAATAGGTATGGAGAGTAAGAGAAAACAAATATATATTTCTAATTGGTGATATTTTTATTGCACTTTTGTCATAGACACTTTTCTTCGTTCACGTAATAATGTCCACAGTCTCAACTGATGATTGTGATTATCATATCGAATGCTTTTTTAGCTTCTGTAACGAAACAGTATTGATTTTTATCCAATAATATAGATATTAAAACTTGTCTCAAAATGATTTCTGCAATTTTGCTATTCAGACTCACTGCATTTCCTTTCAGAAACTGGAATTGATACAATTTGAAAATAGATACAAGCTGAAGAATATATGATGTAGAAACAATAAATAGAAAAGGTATCAGTAGTTTGTTTCATCCAGAACTGTAGGTACAAGAATAAACTTTCGGAAAGTAAAAACGTAGAACAAGTCAGTCTTTGGAGAAAAACAATTTCTGTTTAAAAGTGAAACATTCTTTCGAGAATGCCTGAAATAGTTCAGAACGTATAATTTTGAAAGGTATATTTTTACTTCGTTGCTCTATGAATTACCTTTAATAAAGTATCAGATATTGTTCAATGAAACAGTTACGAAAGTCAACAGAGAAAACTGAAGTCTGTATAATTTGAAGTTTATCATTTTGAAAGAGTCGATCTTCAATTTTGGAACGGGCACACTTGCAGACCGGTTTAGGGCTCCTTAGCCCGAAGTCAATGAAAGTCCATAATTGAAAATCGAAATTCATTCAGAGAAATTCATTTCTCGTCTTAGAACGAACAACAAAAATGTCACTCCATCTAGTGGACGAGTTACTAACCTTTAGATATGTAGTTTTTCATCTATTTCACTTGTTTCTCTTTGAAAGGTGAAACAAAACAGAGCTAGATGAAATACCTATCAAAATCGGTAATGAGACCAAGCTAAATATTATCCCATCAACGCAATCATTGAGTAATATGTGAGAGTCATCAAAAGAAAGTGCTTTCCTAAAAATGTACCAATTTAGTCAAATATTAGCATAACAAATGTATGATTTTACGCAGCAAGGAGCACGTGCAAGCTGAAGAAATACTTAGAAAGTGATCTTCACTAAAAATAATTGAACGGATCCACATTGAAAACAAGAGTGAAGGATAATTCCGTAATAACACGTCGAGTACGTATTACCTTACTTTCTTCTGGCCAGTTTGGGACATCAAGTTTTACTTTTTACAGTATAATTCACCCATAAAACATCTGGCCTGTCGTATGATAGATGATTATCGAAAATAAAAGGAAAATTCCAACGGTCAATGACCCAAAAACTAACAGGAACCATTATACACTCCTCGAAGATATGCGAATGAATAATTCATATTTCCCCCAGAAATGAGATGAGAAAAGAAAGGAGATTCACATCTGCATCATATGTAGAAATAATAATGAAATTTCTGGACGACAATAAAGTTTAAAAGTGAAAACAGACGAATATGTAAATGAACTATTACTGAAGCTATAATGATAGTTATAATGAATATATTTCACATAATAGAGAAACGAAATTAGCAAAAAACCCAAAATTACATATGACGTATCGAATATATCAACATGCCCAAGGAGTGTGAATAGAACTCTACCTCTTCAGAGCTTTAGTAGCTACTTGACTAACAGAAAACGTCATCAAGAACTGGGTAATTCTGATCCAAAAACTTCATACAGTTAAATTGGGGTAGGTACCTCAAGGATCTATTCTGGGACCCTGATTATTTATGATTTATGCCAATGAGTTTTTGTACCAAGAGGCGATGACAAATTGTAAATTATTTTTAATGTTACAGTCTTCTCATTACCTTTTGTTCGTTTGATATTCCTTATATACACATTGTTGATTGTATAGCCTGCTATTCAATTCTTATTCGTTCACTTGTACAACTTTTCATTATCGTATGTATATTAAATCTTTCTTATTTTTTTTTTTATGAAGGGCAGTTATATTCTACATGAAATACATATTATATCATACTCCCTGGACATCTTGAATCTCTTTAAAGAACAAATTGAGACTCCTCCAAACATCTTGATATGTACTATTGGTGTGCCGTTCAATAACTGAAAATATTCATTTGTCTGCGGGTTTTGACGAAGCAGATATTTTTGTAAATAGCTGAAATACTGTTTGGAACTTGTTAAAAACTGTTGGAACTCCTTGATCAAGCTTCAACCTGTGAGCTGCTTGAAATTAACGAAAAATTTCAACCAGATACTGTGACAGATATTCGAAGGTAGTTCCTCATAGATATTGAGTTGGCAACAGGGGTATTTCACAAAAAATGTATAGAGTGTTTCCCTGACAAAAACCTTGACTTGAGAATGATGCTCATTTCTTCAGTATGCTTGATCGCCGAACTGAAAAGATTCATTTTCGGAGAAATAGGTCAACTTTGAAAATACCCTTAACCGCATTACTTCTCAGGTGAAATAATAAAATGATCATCACCAGATGATATTGAGATTTTGAAATAACTAACACACACCGTCTCAATGTATTGCTCCAAAAGTGAAACAATTCAAAAGAAAGTGAATGCCGAGAAAAACAATACTCAAGTGATACACCATACACCAAGTGATACACCATTGAAATACACCATCCAAAGAAGAAACTTTCAGACACAAACTGGAAGGAAAAACAACTACTTTCATAAAAATATTGATTTACATGAAAGAATGAATAATTTCGAAAAAACATTGTTGTTTATGGCTCATCAGTTTGATGAAAAAACGTTTCCAGCAAGTGGCCGTCTAGAATACTTTTACCAGCAACGCTGATGTTCCCCAGGGATCCATATTGTCCCTAACCCTCTTTTTATTGTATATCAGAGACGTATTATAAAAAAACAACGATCCAAGATATTGCTTTGCTGACGACAGCACACTTGTCTCGTCATTCCATTTGGATTCCAGGACATCGGCTACGGAGGCACATCTTCACCGACAGCAGGACGTTGCATATCCTAATGAGGATCCAGGATCTGAAGGATCTGAACTAGACGCCTTCCTGAAACACATCAACAGCGTGAGACTTTCCATCACTTTTACAATGGAGAAGGAAATCCACAACGAATTGCCATTCTTAGACGTTTTGGTGAAGAGGACCGACACTAAGTGGGAAACATCTGTATACCGAAAACCCACTCACACGGGACAGTATCTGAACCACGAATCCAACCACCATCAATCGACGAGGAATCATCAAGACTCTATTAGACCGTGCTTTCGGGATCTGTAATATTAAGAAAGGTCTCGAGAAGGAACTAGACATCATCAAAAATGATCTACAACGGAATGGCTACTCCAAAGCGACGGTAGAAAAGACTTTGGCTAAAAGACAGCAGGAGCTTCGCAAGGAAGAGAAGCCGTCACAACTAGTGCTTGCACTTCCCTACATCAGAGGATTATCCGAGAGGATAAAAAGAATTGGTTCCAAGTACAACATTAGCACCTGCTTCAGATCCGGTAACACTATCCGTAGAAGCCTCACGAAAATCAGGCCACCAAACGCGGACTGCGATTCCAAGAATTGCATTTGCCGGATACCCTGTGAGTGTGGAAAATCCTATATTGGTGAAACTAAGAGGCCATTGAATGTTCGCATTGCTGAGCACAAGAAACACACACAGCGAGGGGAAACCAACAAATCAGGAATAGCAGACCATGTTTGGACTCATCAACACAACATCGAGTGGTCCCAAGCTGAGATCACAATGAAGCGGAATATGGAAAGCGGGAATAAGTGAAAGTACCTATAAATAGTCATCTCTCGGAGGAATCAGTCCAGTCATCACCCGAAGACGATTGTAGATACCAACAATCGAAACGTGGTGAACTAACGTGGCTCTTTTAACTTTATATATATTTTTTTCTTTTCTTTATTGTTATTTAATTGTTGTTCCATTGTTCTATTTTTACATGTATTTTATTTTACTGTTATTTCATTTCAGGTTTTTGCTTGATATAATTTCTATTTTCAGCTATTCATTTTTTAATTCTGCCCTTTTAGGTGTCTCAGGGATTTCAAATCATTTTCTATATTAGACAATGGAAGTCCGAACTAGTGAAATCCAGAGGTGACTTCGAATCGGGGTGAAAATAACCAAGTTCAATTCAATGCCACAAAAACCCAGGCATCGGTTTTCTACAAAAATATTGATGACTTCAAACCGGATAGAAAAATGTCAGTAGCAACAATTCCGCTTTCTGCTTCGCTAAGTTTGTTGGGAGTTATAATGGACACCAATATGTCTTGGCACAATCATGTCGCAAAATTGCAAAGGCTGCTTCTCAAAAGCTTGGAACACTGTCCCGAACCCCGGCAGCTTTATGAAGCTCATATCAAACCATCATGGAGTTGTTCTCATGTATGGATCTCCGCCCATAGGCATATCCGGAAGCTGCTGCATTCCATCCAGAAAGGAGACGTTCACCTCGAACTTAACTGCGTTAGAACTCTTTCATTTGGAGAACTGTATGTGGAATAAACTTCCTGACAACGTTTTCCCAAATGATTTTAACCTACAGCGACTCAAATCCAACGTGAATCGCTACTTACACAGGCACAGCTCTTAGAGCACCTTAACGATTTTCCTGTAGTGCTTGTGTTCTATCTTTACAAAAAAACTGCTGAATATTGAATTATACAAAAATACTTTTTCCTATGTTTGTATTCGAAATATATTTTATGTAATTGAATCAGATATCATTCACGGGATTACTACACAATAGAGTATATGAAAGAGTAAATAAATTCAAATGAATAATAATGATTTTTGGTAGCTGAAGTTAACAACAAGCATACACTGATTCTATTCAATCAGGATCAATCTTTCGTCAAATAAAATTCACCATCAAACAAATCAAATGCCAAAGTGATCAAATGCTAGCTGTTTCTTCACTTGCACTTTCAGTATGTGATTATTTCTTTTGATGAGCCTGATAAGCATTGTAACGCGTTGGCACACAGGTCAGATTTCACAAGGTGTATGCGGAATACTCGGCATGCGACCTACTTTTTTTGTTGTAGCGTTTTCAGCCGTGTGGGTGTTCCTCTGGCATTCAGTATCATTAAATTGGGGTTATTAAAAGCGTATTTCATTATAATATAACGTTTCCTTACGCTTTTCTTGATTCAGAGCCAGGAAGTTTTCTCAAGGACAAAACACAAGCACTACAGGAAAATTCCTTAAGGCGCTGAAAGAGCGGTGCCTATGCGAAAGTAGCGATTCAAGTTGGATTCGAATATTCATTTATAAAAATTTTCTCAGGAAGTTTATTACACATAAACACCGTTCTCCAAATGAAAGAGTTCTTAAACAGTGAAGTTTGAGGTGTACTGAGTTGAACCTCAAAACGGCCAGAAGCCACAGTCCGTTGCGTTGATATATACCAATCTTGGTGGAATCAAGTGTGCCAAGTCGCTTGAACACCTTCCATGGAAATATCTGTAAAACAGAGACAAATCTCCAATTTTTCTTCGTTGTTCCAGACTATCAAGGTTGCCAGTGATGTTCTTATCTCCAATCAGGCGTATGGCTCTTTTGTGGATGGAATACAGCAGCCTCAGGGTATTCTTTGGGCGGAGCTCCATACATGTGAACAATACTCCAAAGAAGGTCTATAAAAATATAACCTGAGCTTTATAAGGCATCAAAAGTTGCTGAGGTTTGTACAGTTTTCTGGTTCGAAACAGTGTTTCAAGCTTTTGAGAAGCAACGTTCGCAATCCCAGCGACATGATTGTACCAAGACATATAGTTGTCCATGTTAATCCGCAACAACTTATCGATGCAGAAATAGAAATTGTCTGTCCTGACATTATTATATCCGTTTCGGAAATATTAATCTTTTTAAAGAAACCTGATGCCTGGGTTTTTATGGCACTGAATGGAGCCTGGTTACTTTCAACCCAATTCGAAATCACCTCTAGATCCTCATTTAGATATGCAACCTCTTGCTGCCGGTGAAGATGTGTATCCGCAACCGATGTCGTGGAATCCAAATGAGATGACGAGTCAAATGTGCTCAGTTGGAATGACTAGCTATTGGTTTAAGGAGGCAAGGGCATAGGTCAGTTCTTGATTTCTTATTAGAATTTTCGTTATAAGTGCTGAAAAGGGTTATCAAATTAGAACAGCTCCAATCCGGACGCCATGAACAGAAATTTGCAAAAATGTTGTACCCCTTTTCAACAAAAACACCTCCTGGTTCTGGTGCAAGTGTTTTTAGTCGCAGACCCAGGACAGATATATCTACCTGCCTAGGAACCTATGCGACTGTATTTCAAGCGGAAATTTATGCAATTGAATTGTGTACAGAAAGATTGGAAGAATCCAACTTCATACACAAGTCAATAAAAATATTCTCGGACAGTCATGCGGCGTTGGAAGTTCTTGGCTCCTACCGAGCAACGTCTAAATTAGTAGCAAATTGCCAAAAACGACTCTCCTCAATAGGAAGACTTAAAAGATTGTCTCTGGTCTAGATTTCTGGCCTGGAAGGCACTGAAGCTGCTGACTCTCTTGCAACGGAGGGTGCTGCAAGCAGTTTCATCGAACCAGAACCTGTCATTGCCATCGCTTTGGGCTTTGCCAAACAAACCCTGAACACCTGGATGGCAAGAAGATTAATGGAGTTCTGGCAGAATCTTCCAGAATTGGCTCACTCCAAGGCGTTTCTTTATCCTTCGAAGCTTGATGCCAAACAGTTGTTTGACTACAGTAGTGACCATCGAGTGTGAATAGGTATGAGCTACAATAAACCCTTGCGGGTTGCAGTGCAGGGTCAAATAGACTCACTCACTTCAGACCTAACCTAACCGCTTTTCAAAACTTATCACTGTAGACCAATCTAGTCACACTGGGATATAAGGCACTTGAAGCAGAACAAGGAATACATTCAATAGGGTTTTGCATCCCTAACGTTGAAATGTATTAAGAAATGGAGCTCAATAAATAATCAGTATTGGATTTAAACTGTGACTGTAAAAAGAAATTAGAGTGTCAAAGTTCTGAAAATTTGTACACTTTTCAATGGTTGTTTCAATGGAATAAGTAACAAAATACAGGGTCTCACCCAAAGGTTTGATGCACTGAACTCTAGAACTCCTGATCGAAGTATATGAAAGAGTAGAAATTTCACTTATATGAAACACAGTCATTCTAATTTTAAATGAATATCATAACTTTGGATCGGAGTGTTTCATATTACTCTATAAATTCAGTTCTGACCCCGAATTGATACTTGAATGAATTGATTTTTGTAACCAATTTTTCACTTTTCTGAGCATAATTGGCAAATGGGAACGTTTGTTGACTTCAAAAACATGTCTGAAAGCCAAAAACTTTCTTTCCCAAAAAACTGTTCGAAAGTAGCGATTCACGTTGGATTCGAATAGCTGGAGAATATATTCAATCGAAAACACTTTTCAGGAAGTTGATTACACACAAACGCAGCCCTCCAAATGAAACAGTTCTTAAACAGTGAAGTTTGAGGTGTCCTGAGTTGAACCTCAAAACAATGAGCAGCCACAATCCATCGCGTATTTCTGATATG
The DNA here is from genome assembly GCF_000500325.1 of Leptinotarsa decemlineata. NCBI lineage: Eukaryota > Metazoa > Arthropoda > Insecta > Coleoptera > Chrysomelidae > Leptinotarsa > Leptinotarsa decemlineata. Next base: position 24,222 of record NW_019291572.1, read on the forward strand.
TACCGCTCTAGGTGGAATCAAGTGTTCCAAATCGCTTGAACACCTCCCGTAGAAAGTATCTGCAAAAGAGAGACAAATGTCCTAACTTTCTTCGTTGTTCCAGACTACCAAGGTTGCAAGTGATGTTCGTATCTCCAATCAGGTGGATGGCTCTTTTCTGGATAGAATCCAGCGGCTTCAGGGTATTCTTTGGGTGGGGCTCGATACATGTGAACAATACTCCAAAGAAGGTCTGATCTGAGCTTTATGAAGCATCCAAAGTTGCCGAGCTTTGTGCAGTTTTCTGGTTCGGAATAGTGTTCCAAGCTTTTGAGAAGCAGGCTTTGCAATTCCAGCGACATGATTGTACCAAGACATATTGGTGTACATTTCAACCTCCAACAACTTATCGATGCTGGAATAGAAATTGTCTATCCTGGCATTATTATATCCGGTTCGGATATAAATGAACACGATGCCTGGATTTAATGCCTGCGCCACGCCTAGACGGTAAAGATCTTGCTAAAAGCCTTACTGACTTTGACTTACTGACTATAAAACGCATGCCACTACACAAGGCAGCGATGGCATTGGAGCAATTTTACTCCGGAACCTGCCTCGCAAAGGTCTGGTACTAATGGTACGTATCATCAACGGGATAATCAGATTGCAACATTACCCAGACTGTCTGAAGCGCGCGGAGGTAAAAACCATTTATAAGTCGGGAACACCGAAGAACCAAAGAGAGATATACCGACCGATTTCGCTACTTAGCTATGTCGCAAGATTGCGGACAAGATCCTATAGAGCAGACTTCTCCGTCGGGAGAAAAGGCTGAAACTTGTTCCGAAAGAACAGTTTGGATAACACGACCTCGCAACTTGTCCGACTGGTCCACGGAATAAGGGAGGCCTTTCACCAGAAGAAAAAGACAGTCATGGTCCTGTTGGACATACATAAAGCCTTTGACACCGTTTGGACAGAGAGATTTATCGCGAAAATGTGGATGGCACACATGCCTTTATACATGAAAAGAATCTTGGATTCTTATCTAGTCAACCGGAAATTTAGGGTAAGAATACACCAAGCTATCTCTACGGACTTTTCAATGGAAGCAGGTGTTCCGCAGGAGTCATGTTTATCCCCACACCTATACTCTCTGAATACATATGACTTTCCAATGTTCGCAAAAACGAATGTAGGCATATACGCAGGTGATACTGCCATATATGCCCATTCTTACTCTAGTGAGGTGGCAACACGCCAAATATAGATTCACCTGGATCGGTCAGTTGTACCGTACATGGAGAGGAATAAGATGAGGCTAAATCCGTCGAAGACTGAACTTGTCAATTTCACGAAGAAATTCACCTACACGAAGATTTTCAGGAAATTGACGATACAAGGAAAGTGTGTGGAAGAACAGAAAAGTGTGAAGTATCTGGGAGTTATCCTGGACAAGCGCTTGAATTTTCATGAGCACTTGAGTTTGGCAATTCAGAGAGCGGGAGCGATGATTAAACGAAACTACCCTCTCATTGCACGAAATTCCAAACTGAGTGTGGACAACAAGCTCCTGATATATAAGCAAATTATCAGGCCAGCTATGTTGTACTCATGTCCTGTGTTCTGTAGCCTCAAGAGGACTCCGTTGCGGAGACTCAAGACGATGCAGAATAAGGTGCTTCGTATCGTGACTGATAATGATCTATACATTTCATTGGAGCGTTTACGAGACATAGCGAAGGTCGAGCCGATTACGGATTTGATCCGAAGGCTTGCTTACAAACACTTCAAGTGGTTCCTTCCGAAAAGTCCGCTGACTAGTAATATCACGGCAGTTGGAGTTTATCATAATCATCCTCGCCGTCACTGGGGGTTGATCTATGAAGCTCTCGATATTTCCCATGAGCGACATGTAAATGACCGTTTGTAAGTTCATGAAAAAACTGGCATAGAAAACTTCCTGTTAACATCCTGCCCTGTTTTTTCATGAACTTTTTCCAGGAGTATCCAGCTAACCAACACATCGACAGCTATGTTTTCATTTGAATGACCTGAATATCAAAACCATGTAATGATGTGCATAAGCCTTGGCGGCAGGAGGCAAATTACCTAGTCGTTTTAATAAAGTCTATGTTTCTGGGTGGGCATCAACCCGCTAACATCGCGGGTGGCGTTCCCCACCGTCTCCTCTCGGCGGGGACGCGAGGACGCGTCTGTCTGGAGTCACTTTGCTACTCTACCCTTAAGGTAGAGGTACTCATGGAATGTAGGCATGTAAATAATTTCAATAAAAAGATTTTTGCTTTTGCTTTGATGCCTGGGTTTTTATGGCATTGAATGGAATGACTGCCTATTGATTTACGGAGGCAACGGCATAGGTCAGTTCTTGATTTCTTATTAGAATTTTCGTTATAAATGCTGAAAAGGGTTATCAAATTAGGAAAGCAACAACTCGGACGCCATGTACTGAAATTTCCAGAAATTTTGTACCCCTTTTCAACAAAAATACTTTCCGGTTCTGGTGCATGTGTTTTTAGTCGCAGACCCAGGACAGAGATGTCTACCTGCCTAGGAACCTATGGACTGTATTTCAGGCGGAAATTTACGCAATTGTGTGCAGAGAGATTGGAAGAATCCAACCTCATATACAAGTCAATAAAACTATTCTCGGGCAGTCATGCGGCATTGGAAGCTCTTGGCTCCTACCAAGAAATGTCTTAATTGGTAGCAAATTGACAAAAACAACTCTACTCGATAGGAAGACTCAACAGATTGTCTCTAGTCTGGATTCCTGGCCATACTGGCCTGGAAGGCAATGAGGCTGCTGACTGTCTTGCAAAGGAGGGTGCTGCAAGTAGCTTCATCGGACCAGAATCTGTCATTGGCACCGCTTTAGGCCTTGCCAAACAAACATTAAACACCTGGATGGCAAGAAGATTTATGGACTTCTGACAGAATCTTCCAGGCTTAACTCACTCCAATCTTGATACCAAACACTTGTTGGACTACAGTTGAACTGCGATGTCTAACAGACCTTCTTATAGGTCACTGTCATTTGAATCATCATATGCAGAGACTTGGACTGTCGGAAGACAGTGTGTGTCGCCCCTGTTTGGAAAATGAAGAAACAGCAGAGCATAGAGTTCAGCAGAGCCGTCGAGTGTGAATAGGAATGAGCTACAATAAAACTTTGCGGGTTGCGGTGGAGGGTCGAATGGACTCACTCACTTCAGACCTAACCTAACCTAATCGCTTTTCAAAACTCATCACTGTAGACCAATCTAATCACACTGGGATATAAAGCACTTGAAGCAGAACAAGGAATACATTCAATAGGGTTTTGCATCCCTAAGGTTGAAATGTATTAAGAAATGAAGCTCAATAAATAATCAGTATTGGATTTAAACTGTGACTGTATAAAGAAATTAGAGTGTAAAAGTTTTGGAAATTTGTACACTTTTCAATGGTTGCTTCAATGGAGAAAGTAACAAAATACAGGGTCTCACCCAAAGGTTTGATGCACTGAACTCTAGAACTCCTGATCGAAATCCTATACGTCACACACCAGATACGTCAAAAACGGTTTCCTCCCCGAATTAACAATATTGATGTACTAGTTACTAGTGGTTTGACTGGTTGAAAATGAATAATTTTGAAAAAATTGGGTTTCAAGTGAAAAAATGATTTCGTGATTTTTCAAAAAATTACGTTTTCAAATTACCTCAAAAATCAGTGATGACACGCAAAACCTGGCTGTAACGTAAAGTCATCAATCTGAATTTAATAGTTCATGAGTTTTTTGAAAGCAATTTTTTTGCCTAAACACAAAAAGACAAAAATATTCTTTCCACTTCAAGCTCAAGTTTATCCAAAAGAAATACAGTTTATTACAGATACGTGAATAAAGGTAATTTTAGAGTGGTTTTCAATTGAGGTGGTAATTAAGGGGTGATTTTCATATTTCTTTGTCTCCGGAAAAATATGGACCAAAGTTATTTTTGTCATAACACGATCAGTTTCGATGCTACGGACCGTCAAAAAACAAGAATTAAGATTTTTCGAACAACGCAAAAACGGTTTTTTGAGTTTCTATAGAAAAATGCATTGTTTTCAGGTTATTTCACGTTGAAACTTTCAATATTGACATTTTACAAATAAAAACCTTCAACAAGCTATCAAACTGTTTGTATTGGGTATACAGATACTACAGTTCTACCTTCCATTTTGTATTGTCAGAAACTACAGTTTTTACATAGAATAATTTTTTCCGTAAACACTTACTTTTTGAGTTTTTCCTGAAAATGCGCTTGAATACATGGGTTTACTGGTTGAAAAATTGATACTTCCACTGGTGAATGAGTAGAAAAATATCGACGTTCAGAAACTGCATCTCTTGAAATATCTCATACTATTTGTTGAAATACATATTTTAAAAACTCCTTCCGAAAAGGACGATTAGTACGAAATTATTATCATTATTGAGGCTTCACTGAATCACCATGTGTTATTCAAAATAATTCATAACATGGTACTATGCATCATTGAAACTGTTTTCAGAAACTAGAAAAAACTTTATCTTTCACTGTATCATACCATTGGACCACCTTGTATATACATGAGTATCGTGAGATTTGTTCTTTTCTCTTCACGTGTTCGAAGAGAAAGAAAATAAATCATCTCTCAAATCAAAACACAATTTCATATGCATAGTTGCCGAAGGCTTTCAAAAAAGTATGTTAAAATAAGTTTGGTAATATTTCACTGTTTGCTGAAAGTGAAAATACTAATATGTGGTCTCGGGTATACACTTTCTCGATCGTGAGTAAACAACGGGATCCACATACGAGGTAATTATTATATTATATAAATCTTCGAATAAGGTAAACGCATTAATAGGATAGTACTGGTGAGACAAATTCAATGTTCTGCCAACACGTCACATGAATCAAGTGTTTTTCCTACATTGTCGTGAGGAAGACCCACTTCCAATTATCACTAATATACGGGGTTTGTTCAAAACATAAAATGATTTTTTTCATTCCCAAAAAATATTCATTTATTTTTCTATTTCTTTTTTCCCCTTCAAAGTAGTTCCCCTCATATAAAGCCAGCGTTTTTTGGAGTCCTAGAAGCAGCACTGTTTGGTATGTCTCGGCGATTCGGTTTCTATCTTCTCAATCGTCGAAAAAAAAGCCGTCTTCTCATGGGTCTTTTCGATTTTGGGTACAGGATCGCAGAGGATGGGTCGCAGAGGATCAAATCCGGTGGATACAGTGGCTGAGGCATGATTATGGTGTTGTTTTTGACCAAAAAATTACGAATAAGCAATGCATTATCGTAATTCGAAAGCCATGAATTGTTTTAACACAACACCGAAAGATTTTTCTTATTGCTTTTCGCAAGCGGCGCATTACTTCAATATAATACTTCTTATTGACCATACGACCATGTGGCAAGAACTCTTGATGCACTACGCCAGGGTAATCGACATTTCAACAATCGACAATTCCTGAGTGATGCTTGTGCAACGGTTTTTTTGGTAAACATTCAACAATTTTGAAACGAAATTTGCTGCCACACGCTTCAGAACAACTTCTCTAATAGTAATTCGATGATTCTCCATAACAATTTTCTTCACCTTCTCAACATTTCAAAACCGTCGTTTGAAACAAATCTCATTAAACCAGTGTAACGTATCAATCTATTTATATCTTTTTGGAATTTTGGAATCTTGACAGAGTGGTCTAGATAGAGTCTGCGGAGTTCGAAGAGAAAATCCCCTTTTCAGACGATATTCGTCTCGCCAGGAGCTGAAAACTACACAACAAATGTCTTGCTCTGGTGGTCGAGAATGACTACATTAGACTTATGAGCTTGTATGAGCCTCAGGGTGGAGAACGAATAGTTTCAATAAATTCGGAACTTCTCGTTCTCCACAACGGATTCAATATCCCCCGGAGCGTAAGGCAACACCTGTGTCTCGTCAATACCGTAAGAGTGTCGTAATATATCACTCTTAGGGCCGCGTTATGTCGATGGATATAGGTCGAGACCGCATATGCTGGACGTGCTGATAGCAAGTGCATTAGGGTCTTGGACGCTTCGCGGCAGGCCCTGCACCTTGTGTCAGGAACCTCTATACCCATCACGCGACTGCAGTAGACTAAGGTGTTGAAGACACCATCCTGGCAAGCCATGATGAGGCCCCCAGTTTTCGACTTCAGCCCACTCGACCTGAGGAAAGCGAAAGTCAGGCGCTTTGATAAGCCAAAGTTATTGAAGAAGACCCCATGCTTATCCTTGTGTTTCTATATGAGCTACTTGCTGAACGGGTGACAACTCGGTGAGTTGTGATCACCTCGTTCAGTGTGGAAAACTAAACCGAGTTGATCAGCTACTCGGGCAGCTGCCCTAAAGAGAAATGATCCAATTCCTGCTCTCTCATGGTCACGAACCATGCGAAGAAGGGGACCCGAACTCCTGACGACTTTACAGACTGTATCCAATACCATTCTGTCATGTAGACACTACAAACTCAAAAATCCACGGCCTCTCTGTTGTCATGGGAAGTACAACCGTAGAACGGACGATTTGGGATGCAAACTCCTATAAAGATGCATCATTTTTCGAGTCTTTACGTCGAGTTGATACAGCTCCTCCCGAGTCCACTTCACTACTCCAAACGAGTAGAGCAAGATTGGAACGGCAAGCATATTTGTTGCAGCAATTTTGTTCTTTCCCGACAGTTCTGATGACTAGATCTGTCACAGTTTGTGCTAATACTTGCCGCGGAGAGAGTTCTTCACTGCTTTTACCCCTTGTGAGTGGCGTTGTTCCACACCGAACTAAGTCCCCGTATCGTCCCCTTTTGAGAAGGACCATTGCACATTTGTCTATCCCGAATTTCATACCCATAGCATGCTTGTATGTATTTTTTACATAAATCTTGATGCAAACAGTCCATATATATGACCTAATATTATATTTTTATTACTTTGGTTCCTCAATCAATGGTCATTCATCACAAATACATAGATGACCTGTCAGAAATAGCACGTTGACAGTTGGGACATCGTTGTGAATTCAAGTATTAACATCTGTTGATACGTTTACTTATGGCAGAGGATAAAATACTTCTTGGAAAAACGACAAAAGAAATCAATTTTCTTTTCTAGTATAAAAGAAATGTCTATGATACGCCTGTCACCATTAAGAATATGAACACCAATTCAACAAAAGCTCCACTACTATTTGAAATAATCATCAAAAGTTTTATTGTCCGGCGTGACTCTCAAACGACACTATTGTATCCGTACTTGACATACTTTTTAAAGCCGATATTTATGGACTGTATCGGAAGAGAAATGTTAGAGAATGTACATTGAAAGGTATCATTTCGCAGCATCTTATATCGGGACTCAATGGACCTTTTTGATCAATAAAGTAACAACTTTCTATCGCAAATCTTTAGAAACCATCATTCCACATACATTCTCGTTAGCGATGAGATCATATTTTATATTTAAGAGGCGATGTAATTCTTGTATTTGGAACAGTCGTCTAATTTTTTTTTTCAGCATACGTGAGCAACAATGTTGGGTCTGGGAGTATTTTCCACAATGACTATATTATTGAATACAGGTTAACTACGGTTGAAATAAACCGGTGATTCAATCCTCGCGGGAAACTTCAATTTGTTAAGTATTTCCCAAAACAGAGGATGATTTTCTATGTTGAAAATTTGTGGTTTTCCCGAAGGTTAATGCTTATATCAAAATCAAAATACAGCATATACGTGGACTGTAATAAAAGTAATATAATAACAACAATGTACAAAATACAAATCATGAAATTATAAAACAATAACAAAAATTAATTGGCGCTCCAAGACGACTTCATTGATTCCAGTGGCGCATTTGCTTTTTCAGCTGCAGGAAATCCCGGAAAGACCTGCAGCACCATATCATCTGAAGATCTTGATCTGCCAATATCTTATATCGCCACAACACTTCGTGACACGACTATCGTCAAACTTTAATCAGTCCGTTTCGTCTTAGACCAAGGTGTAATAATGACCAAATCCAACGCCAAGACCACAGTGAACAATGACTGCATGAAGATTATAAAAGTGATCTGCTAGATTGAAGTGTTCATCTATTTCGAACCTTCGTAAGAGTTTGGTGCTTCCGTCAGAGGTTGAGTCATGTTTGAAGATCATCAGTGTTATTATTAGATTGACTGGCACCTCAGCTATACTTGTTTTCTTATAACAGTTAGTTATCACCTGTTGAAAGTTCAATTTTCTGATGAATTGCGATCTTTCAAAAGCTTTCGATTGCGTGGATCATGAAATTCTGCTGCAAAAACTATAAGTGTATGACTTTAGAGATATATTTTTGAAATGGGTCAGATCATACCTGTCAGAACGTTCTCACAAAGTCGAACTCCCGGACAATATATCCCATCTCCAGTTACTTGTGGTGTTCCACAAGGATTCGTTCTAGGCCCAATTCTCTTCTCGTTATATATTAACGACCTAGCCCGCATTAATATAACCGCAGAAATAACCTAAGTCGCTGATGACACTGCATTATTTTGGCATTGCAAGAATGGAAGGGAACTGCATGATTTGACCAACAATGAACTGTATAGTTGAAAATGTTTACGAAGTTGATACTTACTGTTATTTTCTATGCATTCACTTTTATATTTTTATGCTTTATAGTTTTTATATTGTCATACTCACATTTATGTGTTGCATGAGAATATTCATTATTATTATTATTTATCTCAATATGTAGCATATATATTATCACTTTCTGACTACTTATTTACCACAAAATGCTGAAATCACCAAATGTTCAAATATTACTTTCAATTTGTATAACTTATATTCTTTAAAATAATAACACTTTGATAATAATATTTTGTCTTCGACAATATCTTTTGAATTGTGTATCTCATATTTCTTAGAATAGTAACACTTTGTCAATGAGATTTCATCCTCGACAATGAAGTACATTTTGATTTGATTTGATAAGCTTTGCACGGACTGATTATTAGACATATTAGGAAACGCTAGTTGAATCTTCAGAAATTCACATACGTTTTGCTACCTCTTGAACCTTCAACACAAAGTAAACAAGTGAGGATTTTTCCAGCAAAAGATCTACAAACACAAGACGAGATTGATTCTACAAAATCCTTCAATCCAGAGCGGTAGGGAGTATTAATTCTGCTATTGTTTTGCTCACGAAGAGTATTCGACAAGAATCCCAAGAATCCAAAACAGTCCTCTTGTTGTCCTAACGAGTATCTAGAAGACTTTAAAGACTCCAGGAAATCGGTTGGAGCTGCATGAACAGGTAGAACAGGTGAAAAATAAGTAGTAAACATTCTCGTTCTCGTTCATCACTAAAACCTCGTTCTTGAAATTCTTCATCATGAACAACACTTGTAAAATGCTATGCATGTAAAATGCAATGTTATGCTATGTAAAATGCAAGTGTTTCCTAAATTATCTAATCCAATTTTCTTCTCAATATTTTCAGGACAACTCTATACTGATTGATAATTAAGAACATGTTCCACAAAATCTGCATAAGAACCACTTCTCAAGCTGCAACGGATCCTTCCAAGTGACGAAGGATTTTGTAGAGGGATCGATTCGGCCCTTGCTTCATGAAGCTCTTCCACTGAAGGGAAACCAGAACCACGAGGACTGCAACTCATATTTGGGGGGCAAGAATGACCTAAGTCCATTGACCGTACTTATAAAGAAGAAGAAGAAGTAACATTGATAGGAGACTGATAAATATCCACATATCTCAGCTTGTTCCGAAGATATATTACTTCAGCACTGAAATGAGGGCAACGCATGATCTCATCAAAATTATGTGAAAGAGGAATAGTTCCAAGGACCGAAGCAGCATCGTTCAAAAAATAAGGTATGTATTCAAATTTAGATTAGCAAATTTTTTACTTTTTATGTTGGTGCTCTCGTTTCGAATAGGTATATGTTGACAGTTAGTAAATTTAGTTTGTTGGTGAGAGGCATAAAAGTTAGAAGTTTTTATGCTTATTCGGTGATTTCCTGCTATCGAAAAAAAATTATCAAAAAATTTGCATCAAGGAACTATTCAAAAATACTTGAATTGTTGAAAGTGGCGTACGGTGATTGTACTCTGAGCCAGAAAAATGTTTACAAGCGTTTCACACAAGGTCGAGAAGATGTGAATGACGACGCTCGCCCTGGACGCCCCAGACATGCCTGAAGAAGCCATTGTATGGCGAAACACGTGTTGCGTTTATGTAAAACTCACAATAAAGTGTTTTTTTGAATACGTCAGTTATGGATTTTCATATATTGGAGAATATGCTGGCACGAGTGTATTTTATCTAAAAGGGACTACTTTGAAGGAGACAAAATATCATTCACAGATGAATATTATTTTGAAATATTTTTGTTATGAGTCATAGAAAAAGTTCACTACTCTACATGCAACCAATTGTCATTACTTGCTCAAATTATTCACGGTGCTCGTGTTTGCTGATAACACTTGAAATTATGACAAAATTAAAGTACAAGTGCTAACGACATGAATTAGCCAAAAAAAGTTACAGACTATAATAGTATTCATATTTCTATTTCTTCATTCGAAAGTGGAATAAATAAACTTTAAGGACAGAGTGCATTTATGCAATTATGCGATGAAATATATTATGTCGAAGAACGGGTTACAAACGATAATAAAATCGAAAGTTAATTATCGAACCAACAAATTGAAAATCTCTGATTTGGATTCGAGTATATGATGATCATTTCAGAAATCTGTGAAAGTAAGATAGTCTAATCAATGAATATTTATGGCAGAGAAACACGTGTGAAAAAAGTAGCCAGAAGCATTTGAGAAACGAAAAATTGTTTTCACGGCCTGTCTCAGCTGCCATGAATTCTAATTATGATGATTTCTTTGGCCAATTGAGAAATATATCAATAACATGTCCACGTCAACCATGAGTACTGGCTAATTTTTGTTACCTTTCCAATGAACGTATCATTTCATTTCTGTTGATTCAACTGCACATAATCTAGGATCTTCCAACAAGGACTGAATTTGACAATCTGTCAAATTAGTGGTCATTTCTTCAGACTGTTTTGTCAAATTACCATATACGGATATAGCATTCAACAACACATGCAAATGATTCAATTATTTCATCAAAATGGGTGTTCTGTTCGGGAAACGTACCGCGCGCTCCGCCCATTTTACGGTCGCCATAATAGTCCAACCGAGAGGACAATTTGGTGGATAAATTCGATTCAACTGGTTCAGTAAAGGATCGACCAACACCCGTACGTCGACGAAACGCAAGATCTGTCGATCTTGCTGTGTGTGTTCAGAGATAGGTATAGGACATAGTAGATCAAAGTTGTTCACATTGGTTGGCTGAATTCGAAAATTGAATAATATACAGGGTATTCCATTTGAAAAAAAATAGTTATGGTCGTTTTTCAACGATACAAATTGAGTCGTATTTTTCAGTCACTCTATGAAATGATATTTGAGTTTCGTTCTGGAATAATGACCACCATACCTTATCTCAATGTTGCCAGAATTTGAGTTCGATGTATCAGTTAATTCATGCGATATTAAATATTAAAAATACCATGGTTTTGCCAAAAAATATTACAAAATGATTATTTAATTAAAAACGGTGAGAGATAGGTATAGAACATGGTTCATAAAAGTAACTTGGATTTCGATGCAGAATTCAAAATTGATATAATATATAGAGTGTTCCATTTGAAATTTCCAAGTTGGTGTCTGTTACATGTAGATGTGGCAACAACGCCGCGATGAAAATATTTTCAAACGATAAATCACAGCCATCTACATCTTTAGCCAAAATTTGAAACTCTCGTCTTTTTTTGTTCTCTAGATACGTCTAATAGACCATCGAATATGGAATAGCCTGTATATCATTCACACTGCTTCAAAATTGGAGCTGATTATGAAGACTTGCAAGAAAAATGCTTTGTCACAAGAGCTGTAACGAACTTTACTTTGCACGATCGTGAGAAATATTATTTCAAATATTATTTCAGAGCTGAATGACTCCAGTAATCACGATGATATTTTTTGTATATCAATTTCATCGACCCCGTCCTTGGAATTGGAAGTCACGATTAGAAGGTAATAAATAACCAATTTCCTTGATTTCTCGTGTAGAAAAACCCACATAACCGATATTTTCCCCAGCAAGTCCTTGAAACGATTCGTTTTTAATTGTAACACATATTTACGGATAATTAATAAACTCCCAGTGACCCATAAAATCAGTATGCATGTGATTATTGTTACACATCAAAGCGCAGTCTGAAATGTAGGAAATGAAACTAATATCAGTAATTATGTTCAAACTACAATCGTTTCGTTTAAAAACCTGAATTAAGATGTTATATAAACATTCATTGTATCAAAGTGTTGGGAAACGGTTTCACTCAGACTCTCAATACAATACCACATTAGTTAATTGATAAAATCTGAGAATGGTAATTATGATTTCACAGAAGTGCCGGACGATCTCACAAGTTTCTGTAGAAGTTGGCGACGTGCGGGTGGTAATTTAAAGATTGAATATTGATGGTACGAGAATTCGTAGGAAGAGAAATCAATACCATCATATTCCAAATAAAGTTTCATAATTAGCTGCTCACCTTGGAATTATCTCACAGCTATGACTACGGCAGAAGTATAAAAGGCGTGACCCGAAATTCCACAGATATGGTGCCATTACTAGATGTTTTCATTTAAATAATTCCACAGGTTATATGGGCTTGATTTTTTCGGTAAACAAGAATGATTCTATCATTAAAGTATCTATAGAAGAGTGTCAAATATCCAACCTTTCTTCGATGTTCCAGGCTATCAGATAGTTCATTGGAAATTCTTCATAACAGTGTGTAAATGATACATCGAAGTTTCATTGAAATACAAACTAGAAAAATGTACCCAAAACAACTACTTGAACATTGGATCACACGGAAATCAATGTTTGTTTCCAGTTTGAACAATATTCACAATGAAATTGAAACACATATTGAAAAAATGTTATTGTCCAAACAGGCACTAGACCCAGTTACAGGACAGTTTCGACGTTGGTTTCGAAATTTTGTTCGGGAAATTCCAACTTCGAAGATGAGCCCCCAACCTACAGTGGTCCAGAACGTCCTGTTGGAGAGTTACCTATCACAAACTGTCAGTGGGATGGCGGAAGAACTGGGCCTCAGCTGCCATGCGGTTTTTGATGTTTCAAAACATATTGGAAACGTCAAAAAGTTCGACTACTGGGTGCCCCACGAATTGAAGGATCTACAGAAAGTGTCACGTTTCGAGGCCCTTTTTTTATTAGATCGTTACGTGTGATGAAAACTGGATCCTCTACGATAACAGGAGACGTTCAGAACAATAACTTTCCAACTATGAGTTGAATTATCTCTTTTCTCATATTCGTGAAAGATTGCCTTGTGGTTCATGACCTAGTTTACAAGATAGTCTCACTTGATGAAAATCAGGAGTATATAAGCTGACTTCTTGTGGCTGTTGGCCTAAACTGTATATTGGCCAAACAGGAAGAACATTTTCCCAAAGAATTAAGGAGCATAGAAGTAGTTTTGTAAATAGATAGACCAACTCCACATTTGCAAACTACCTTTCAGCAGAAGGACATGAGTTCAACCATGAACACGATGTGTAACATTTAGAAGAAAAGAGTTTGAAACCCAATCTTCTAGAATGTTAAGAAATCAATAGATTCTGGAATTCGGGTAATTTACTGAATGATCAATTGAAATCACCAAATATTTTTTCAAATGTGGAAACCGGGACATAAGCTCAGGTAATTTAATTCATTACAAACTCAGGTAAAAATCAAGTACTTGAAATGTAGGTACTTAAAATTGTAGAATAAGGTATATTTAGCATTGAATATGTAAAATTAATCAGTAAAGACACACCCGAAGAAGCCATTGTATGGCGAAACATATGTTGCGTCTTTGTAAAATCTCACAATAAAGTGTTTTTTGAATACGTTTGATGAAAATCACATAATATATATAATACGGCAAATAATTAAATCAACAGGCTTCCATTGATATTGTTAATGGGTCACATTAACAAGTATCGTTCGAAATGGATTTGAATGTTACACAACCCATTGTAGAAAGCGGTGCACAGTTTGCATTTAATGAGTTGAGACTTCCGTGAAATTCAAATATCATACGAATACGTGCTATAACGATGAACTCACATAATTGAGAAGTGCTGTTCAATTAAATTTATTGGGTTCGAGAACAATGCTGTGAAAATATATTAGTTATCACAAGAAGAGTTTACGAGGACCCAATTATGTATCAAACAACCACTCGTTGAGAAGCGAAGAAATTGTAATTGAAAGAATTATGAACTTATTGTGTCCCAGAGTCATTTCATGGTATTTGATTAGGTATTGCCACTACAGAGGGTTGAAACTCCCTACACAGTCCACTAAACAGATCAAAATATAACTCTAAACATTACCACAAAATAAAAATGCATTTCTCTATTGAAAGGCAAGCTGGGTACCGATAATGGAAAATTCCAAATGAATGGAAGAAGACTTTGGTAATGATGATGAATGCGGCTCCGAAACACTGTAAAAGTTTTAGCACACTTCAATATCTTTACACTTTTCATTGAAGTAGTTAGAGTAATTTAGGTTGATACCAGATTCAAATGTTGAAAAGATATGTTTTCTCCCGAGTAGAATTAGATTAGATTAGATTGTCGGGGAGCTGACCCATGGTCTGATTCACAGATCTATTGTGATACTCCTTGGTTGTTAGAGCGCATCGCCTAGCTTGATCTCTTTGATGAGACTCCATAGCCTTCACACTGACCCCTTCATATAGCTGCCAGCCTCTGGTTTCTCTTCCCCGCATCTTGCGTGTCTCAGCCTTGCTCTCGCTTCGCATTCACAGAGCAGATGCAGTGCGGTTCCTTCCTCTTCTTGACAGAACCTGCTTTGAGTTTCTTCTGACTCATGTTACTGATATGTTTCCTGAGTCGGCTATGTCCCCTTAGAGACCCACCGCTACCCTCACGGTTGTGGTTTAGCAGGTCTTCTGTGAATCTGAGCGATGATTTCTTAATAAACTCTTTCGCCTGCTTCATTCCTGGGAGCTTATTCCACCAATCTATCGATTCGGCTTGCATCCATGAGTTTATGGACGTCTTTATACAGGCTTTCGCTACCCCGCAGAAGAGTTCTGGGCCAATCATAGCTTTGAATACGCCTTCACGGGCTGGAACATCGGGCTCCTCATTACCCTTGTGACCCTAATGTCCGGATACCCAAGCTAGAGTGACTCTATTTTTGGTACTTAGCTGCGTGATTGCGCTCAAACAGCTTCTCAGACTTGAAGTGAACTGAGCGCCTTAACTGCCGCGTGGTTGCTGGAGAAAATGACAATGGTTGTATTTGTGACCTTCTGCCTGTTTATTTCCCCTATACAGTGTACGCTGGATGCTACATCTGCCTGGAACACAGTTGCAGTATGTCCGAGGCTGAGTGCAATTCTCGTCTTTGATCTGTTTCCGTATATACCGGCTCCCACTCCTTCTTGGGTCTTTGAGCCGTCTGTATACCAAGTTTCTTCCGCTTTCACCGGTGGGCCGTTTTTGCCAGTCATCTTCTACTCCACGACTAGAATAGAAGTAGAATAGACTGAATGACAAAGTAGAAACATCGGAGAAACTCATTTCTCTGAGAAATATTTATATGCTCCCACTTTCCGGGTTCAACATTCAACTAGCATATTATGAAATATTTTCCTCAACTGTTATTTGTAATCTAAGGCCCAGTTTTGATGTCTCTTCGCGCGTATGTTAACCTTGTTGTTAACAGACATCTTTTCAATTAGCTCTGATGAGTATGACTCCATCATTCCTTTGATTTAAATACTTTCATTGTAGGAATGTAGTGTTAGGAATCACACGTTAAAAGGTAAGACCTCGTTAATCCTTAGCTCGCACAAGTTTCGACTTCTGAGAATTGTCGTTCGTAGGGGTGCGACAGCTGGTTAACGGAAAAACAGATTTTAAACAGAACAGAATTGGATGATGTTAACAACAATAAGATTGATCTTTAATTTCAATTGACACCTGGTGCTAGGAAACCTCTTCCTGGACTCTTTCGTGGGCATAAGATTTGAGCTGGATCAATTTTATCGACTTCTTCAAGTGACTGGAGTGTGCTTTACTGACCTTCCAAGGCACTTCATAGGACATCTTCTTGGTAGGGTCCATATATTATTATAGGAATTATTCTCCTAAATAATCAGTCATCAAATCTGATTATTTTATATAAATGTATCTGTTCGAAAAATATATTTACATACAAGAAACTTGCAAAATTCTATTACTTTCTAATATTTACAAATCAAAAATTGGTTTCTTGGATTTTCTAAAACATATAGTAGGTTCCTGTTCTCAAGAAAACAAGTCAATTCGAATGGAATAAAAACAAAATAGTTATCGAACGTTGGCAGTTTCTTTGTATGGCATGGGCGGCGTGGTATAATTTTTTCCAAAATTAATTTTATTTTTCATGAACTTTCACGGATTTTTTTATTATTAGTAACGAGTACATTAGTGTTTTCAGCTATTCGGATTGACTCCAGTTTAGTTCTGAAAGTTTCTTCTTCGCATGATCTTCACATCTTCCTAAAATGGAGGAGAGGTAGAAAAATTACGGAAATAAAATTATTTAATAGCAACAAAAACGCGATTTTAGGAAAGAGAGGCAAAAAAATGTAAATTTTCATAAATATATATGAAACTCAGAAATTTATAATCATTGACTCGAAGTGAAAAAATAAAAGGAGGTTCACAAAAAGAAAGGCAATAAAATGAAAAGGATTGATTCAGAAAAGCTACATACAAGCAGAATTCAAGGCATGAGTAGTTTTGAGCTGTTTGACTTGTCCATTTCTTCAGAGTCTCCAAAAAAACTGCAACCTCGAGCTATATTTGTTCCTTCATTACAATACCCGTAACTAATTTATCTGTCATACAGCCCTATTCTGTTCAGATGTTTTATAAATTGGCAATGCTGTGTTGAAAAATTGTATTTTCAAAACTGTACAGAAGTTGATCGTCACTGCAGAAGCACACCTCCACCGGCAGCAGGAGGTTGAATATCTTAATGAGGATCTAGAAGTAACCAGATTCAATTCAATGCCACGCTTTACGAAGCCTAGAAGTTAGTCATCGGACAGCAAGCCATGATGGTTAAAACTCTGAAGAAGCTATAGCCACTCACGCCAGTGAAACGTCAGGAAGAAATTCCAAAAATCCACGGCTTTCAAACTCGAAATAATAATGTCAGATCAGACAATTTCGCTTTCTGCTTCGATAAGTTTGTTGGGAGTTGAAAGGGATACCAATATGCCTTAGCATAATTATATCGCAGAAATTGCAAAGGCTGCTCAGCAACTTTTGATGCTTCATAAACCTCAGATCAGATTTTCTTTGGAGTATTGTTCTCATGTATGGAGCTCCGCCCCCAAAAATACCCTGAAGCTGCTGGATTCCATCCAGAAAAGAGCCATCCGCCTGATTGGAGTCGCGAACATCACTTGCAACCTTGATAGTCTGAAACATCGAAGAAAGGTTGGATATTTGTCTCTCTTCTATAGATACTTCCACGATAGGTTTACAAAGACTTAGCAGATTTGGTTCCACCAAGAGCGGTACATATCAGAATTACGCGACGGTCTGTGGCTGCTCATCGTATAGAGGTTCAACTCAGTACACTTCGAACTTCACTTTCCAAAAACTTTACAAAGACTTAGCAGATTTGGTTCCACTAAGAGCGGTACATATCAGAATTACGCGACGGACTGTGACTGCGCATCCTTTTGAGGTTCAACTCAGTACACCTCGAACTCTGTTCAAGCACTCTTTCATTTGGAGAACGGCGTTTATGTGGCATAAACTTCCTGAGAACTACCCAACACTCAATGCGCTGATACCTATTATGGAGTATTACACTCATTAGATAATTGATTGAATATTCATAATAATATTTATATTTTTATAATAGCTATCACTAAATTTCCAATAAATGAAAGATCAAGTAGGTACTATACATCAGCAATGAAGAAATAAAATAATAGGAATGTCGATCTATGAAATTACATAAATTCTATGATGATACATGTATTTGCGCTTTCAATTATCAAATACTTTCAAATTTTTCGAAATTTGGCACTTGGTTTTCAGATTGATGAATCAGTAAGCCAGCAAAACTCATGTTTATGTATATAACTCAGAATAAGTATTGATAATCAGAACTGAATATATATAGAAATACTTTTCAAGTTGATTTCTGGGAATCCAATGAATGATTCACACGTTTATATCAATTTTAAGATTCCCAAAAGGGTCCTTCAGACTCGCCATCTCGAACTCAAAAATATAAAAAACAGGAACTCACCTAAATATCACCTTCATCGTGCTGTAACGTTGAAAAAAAGTCTAAAAAAAGTAAAGAAGGTCACTACCTACAGCACTCCACCATAATCACAACAAACACGAATTTAAACCCGGATGTAACGGAGCGCGCGGTTCTTGCTTTCGGAGATGACCACCAAGTACCCCGTTTGGCGGCGGCAACAATAGTGACGAGAGATCGATCAATGAATTCACCGGAGAAAGTGAAAGAGTTTTATGGAGGAGGTAGAGACTATTGCGAACTGTCAGTGGCAACAAAACTATGGGTTTCGATAAACATCCGCTGGTTTTAATACCCGCTCCCCCTTTCAGTGAGTGTGAGTGACGAAAAGTTGTGATTCCGTCAATTCAAACAATAATCGATTTCTATGAATGCTTATAGGAACCTTGACCATGGAGCTGACAAAGGAGACGAATTCTTCTCGTTTGACAAGTGTTTACTGTTCAATTATGAAAATTAACCGTGATTAGCGTCATAGGATTGTAATTTTTTCACGATATTCCCATTTGATAAGAAATATAATACTTTAGTAATAAAACTAAACTGTCTTTTTATTCGAAACACCATAAATATTTTAGGTCCCAGTTTCCCAATATACAATAAATCCGTTTCATAATGAAACTACGTCGATGAATATTACAAAAAATATTTGTCGGAAAGTCATGAAAATGACATTGGGAAAAATTCAGCAAAAATAGTTTCAAAGTACTGCTGGTTTTGCAGGAAGTTAATTTGAACTTCGGCATTTTTATTGAACACTTACACCTGGGCTGGAAAGTCCCGGGCCTAAGGAAGGAAACGCGTTTTTCTTTATTCAAAATTGGGTTCATCCATCATCGTAATCTCCACCAAGAGCCACACAATCACTACGGCGCCGCTTTAACATTTCAATACCAGTTTTGTAGAACGATTTATCTTTTGTATCAAAATAGGCCCCACTTTCAGCAATAACCTCTCCATTCGGGCGAAATTTCTTACCGGTGAGGTCTACGAACAGCTAGTAGTCGCTGGGAGACAAATCCGGCGAATACGGTGGATGTAGAAGCAATTTGAAGTGCAACTCATGTTGTTTGGCCATTGTTTTGATTGACTTGTGACACGATGCATTGTCTTCATGAAACATAAATGTTTTCTTTGCCGTATGCAGTCCTTTCTTTGCAATTTTGGCCTTCAAACGCTCCAGTAACGATGTATATTATTCACTGTTGATGGTATTTACCTTCTCAAGAGAGGCCATGCATATTACATCACGCAAATCCCAAAATACCGAGGCTATAACCTCTTCAGCCGACTGTTGTGCTTTCCGGCGCTTACAGAAACTTTATGGACTGAAAAATGGAAGCCAAGGTAGATTCTTGTTCCGAAAATTCCTTGTTAGTTTATTTTGAAGAGTTGTCAAGAAGATTGAAATCATCAACATTATGGTCTCAGTACTCGATGCTGAGGAGTACCTTTATTATTAAAAACTATGTAGATATATCGAAATACGTAAAACTACGTGCATTTTTAAAACGCAAATCTGAAAAATATGCTCCAAAACAGTCAGAAACATTAACTTCTGAAGAAATTCAACAATTTTTAAAAGGTGCACCTGATGAAAGGTACTTGCTGATAAAGTTATGAAATGAAAATGTTTAAATTGTTATCGAAAAATGAAGGTTTGGTTTTGATTTCAGGCTGCTTTAGAGATTGGCCTTACAGGGGCATGTCGTTGTGATGAACTTCGAAAATTAAAAATTGATGACATGGAAGATCTTAATTCGACCCTTTTAATAAAATTACCCGATACTAAAACCAAGGTTCCTAGAAATTTCACAGTCACAGGAGAATTCTACCAAATTTACAAAAAATATGTGAAGCTTCGACCATGTACAAATGAAACACGTTTTTTTTAATTACAAAAATAGAAAATGTACGAAATAGCCTGTGTGGATAAATAAATTTGGCCCCATGGCGAAATTTTTGCAATTACCGATCCCTGAATTATATACTGGCCACTGTTTCCGAAAGTCATCTGTTATATTTTAGTTAATGCAGGGGCAGATCTTTCAACTTTAAAACGCCATGGGGGAAATCCAGCAATTTTGCTGAATCTTATATCGACAACTCTCAAAAACTAAACAGCTCAAAAACTAATACAATCGTCTTTTCACTGCATGAGAATGATCGCAGTGTTCTGGTCAATTAATGGCAAGTCAATACAACAAACCTCATCTGTAAAATTTTTAGGTTTGAACATTGATGCTCAACTCTCTTGGAAAAAGCAGATTGATTATATTTTGAGTAAAATGTCGAAACATTGTTTTGTAATTCGTAATCTCCGTAATTTTGTTCCATTGAATATATTGAAGAGCTATTACTATGGTTATATTCAATCTTCATTCAGTTATTGTCTGATCAACTTTGGTAACTGTACAAGAATAAACGAATTACTAATAGCTCAAAAAAAGAAAGTGAGAATAATGTGTTTCAAAAAATATGATGACTCATGTAGGGAGCTGTTTACCGATTTCGATATTCTAACTATTATTTCACTATATATATTCAACTGTGTTGTTTATGTCAGAACTCATCTCGACAAATTTGAATCAATAGATAATCTTCGGCTCGCCACAGGATATACGTTAAGATCTAACTATGATTTTATTGTTCCCCACCATAAATTGACGAAAGCAGCAAACGGCCCTCTAATTATGCCCATCAAGTTATACAACAAACTACCTATCTCTCTTAAACAGCTATCAAACCTGCATTCGTTCAAAAAAAATGTTAATAAACTGTTACATGACAATACATTTTATTCCCTCAATGAATACTTCCAGGCGGAGTTGGAAATAACGGAATATTTAGTAAATATTCATTTGTTACTGATGTTTACCATTGTATAATAGTGCAAGAACATCAACGTAGCTCGACGAAGCTAATTATCAAACTTTTTCATTCGGAACCACAAACTCGGTTCAATTTACCTTCACTAATTTCTTCAAACGCATCTTCGACTACCGGTATTGCGTTATTATAATAAATCATGGCGAATATCAGTCATTGTATGCGTCGTAATTTATTCTCGATTCAAATACAAAGCCAATAGAACAGAAGCCCTGGCTTATTCTATCTGAATGTGGTTTGGGTTTTCTTTCTTTAAAATGAAAACCACTGACAGTAAATTCTTTGTTGTTAGTCCTAGTGACTCAACTCGTGCTACTCTATTTCTGGAAATGAGTACAGGGATATTCAAATAAAACAATCGGATTTTCGGTAATATTATGAACGTTTTTTCTAACGATAAAAATGATACAACCCTCACTAGTCAATTTTTGTGCAAGCTTAGTATTATAGAGGTCTTACCTTTTAAGGTATTGTTCCTAGTGAGGAAACGTGTTTACCAGACTACATACATCTTACATGGATGATTTGAAGGAAGGAGCACTTACATTGATGACTTGATAGTCAATTCAAAAAAAATATTCAAAGAAATGTGAAAGTTACAGTCATAAACATTTTCAATGATTTGTCTGGTAATCTAAAAAAAATGCCAATTAATGAAATGAAGCATCAACTTAAGCAGTTATTAATACAAAAGACTTACTATAGATTAGACGAATATTTTGACCTTTTTTCACCAAAGATTTAACTTTCAAAAAAAGATTGAAGCACATGTTATATAACAAAAGATTTTTCCCCCAACTTTTCCTTAACTCAGTCTCTAAGTTATTTCTTTTTCAGTTAATATATTACTATACATCTGAATTTGCATTTTTCTCACTAGTAAATCAGTTGTAAGTATTTGAGCAGCTCATGTGAGACACAGTCTCACATGGCAAAGCTCGCAAAGCTCGAGCACTATGGGGTAAGAGGAACCCCACTGAATTTCTTAAAGTCCTATTTAACCAACCGTCAACAAGTGGTATCTGTCAACGGAACTACTTCGCTACGGGCTCGTACTGATCATGGCATGCCACAGGGATCCGTACTTGGGCCATTGTTGTTCACCATTTATGTTAATGATATATTTCATTACTCTCTTCCGGATATGTGTATTGCATTTGCTGACGACACTTCATTAATAAATTCGCATAATAGTCGACTTGTACTCAATGAAATTATGGCGACTACTGCCTCTAGAGCAGAACTGTGATTTACGACAAATAAACTCAAAATGAACAATGATAAGACCCTGCACATCGTATTCTCCTCTAATAAAAACATTTCGAATGAATCCACCGCTAAACTTTTGGGGATAATTCTCGATGATGAATTGAAGTGGAATAGCCACATTCACCTTCTTTTTATATATTTTTTTATTTTTACATTTATGTGTACTGTTACTGACCTGCTACTCGTGTAAGTTATTCACAGTGTAGTTCACTTTACTTTACTTCACAAACATACTGATTTGTACATCTGTTTATCACTTTGTGCTACTCTCTTTCTGGATAGGTGATGCTCTCTGTTAAAAATAAATAAATAAAATCGAATATACCGGGTGACACAGGAAAAAAACATAAAAAGTTTACCAAATGGTCCCAGACGACCGCCGAATCAAAGTGTGGGAGATATCAGGCATTATGAGCAAGACAAAAGAACGGGTTTGTAACATTTTATATCAACATTGAGGCATGAGAGGCCTGTTCGTGCGTTGGATGCCGCGTTTGCTCACGTTAGAGCAGAAATGTGTTCGAAAAAACATTTCAAGGGCTGTTTAGTGCAATCTAAGTTTTAGCGCCGATTAATTACTGTAGATGAAACCTGGATACACCATTAATCGCCCAAAAGAAAAATACAGCCCAAACAGTGCAAAGGGTGAACCGGTTCCAAAAAAGCAAAACTGTTTTATGGAATAGTCATGGAGTTGTTTTGATCGATTATTTTCAAAAAGAAGAAACCATTACAGGAACATACTACGCATCATTACTTGACAAGCTGAAGGCAGAACTTGCAAAAAAATGGCCACATTTGCAGAAAAAGAAATTCCTGCTTCAGCAAGGCACCGCCTAACACCTTAGCGGTTGTCATGGCGAAAATCCACGAATTACTGTTTGAACTGCTCGACCATCCGCCTTACTCACCAGATCTAGGCCCTAAGTGTGTAGAGTTGAAAGAAGTCTATGTTGAAAAACTTTTCAGACTACCCTCGTACTTGTACCAACATTTTTCAAACATAATTCAAATTACAGATATGTTATTTCTGTAAAGTAGCGGTGTCGAAATCGACCCAGTCGCTATTTTGTTGTGGCTTTGTCCGTTTGATGGACATCTGCCTTTAAGTCTCTCCTTGAAAGAAATTGCGACTAACTGCGGACGTAGGAATCGAATATACACACCTTATAAACATTCTAGTCTGATTTATCTACGCAATGATCGCTTTAAAAGGAATCGAATGGAATAATTACAAGTAAATATTTTTAGTCTTGTGTTGCACCACGCCCATCGCGCGCATGGTACCAAACAGGCAAAAGTTAACAGAACTATCCACTCGCTCATCACTTTCTCCGGTCGTACTCAATAATCTTCATACAGGGTGGTGCCAGGAACCGATCCAATTGATGAGTAACTTTATTTTTAGTTTTTCTGTGAGAATTAGAAATTGTATGCTGCATGTTTATTCGTGACTGTTGATGGAAAGCATAGACTTTCTTTTGTTGGAAGCTGGTTGACAATGTTTCGAGGGGATTTCATTAGTTCGGACTTCCATTTTCTAATAGAGTAGAATAGGATAGTTTATTTGTAGCATCTGTATCTGTAGAGTAAGGAGGGTGAGTCTTAGCCCACAGCACTTAGGCCACATGTGACCCATTGTACATCCTCCCGAGGAGTTGTTGTCCTAGATCATCGCCCATCCTGTCCTTTCCAGGAAGGGGGACCTTTCACTAGGAGACACCTCCTTTATATCGGCAGGTGTAGGCCAAGACTCGCCGAACGCACACTCTCTTATTGACGATAACTCCAGGCACTCGCACAGGACATGCCTAACAGTCTCATCTTCCTGTTCACACATCCTGCATAGAGGTGTGTCCACTAGCCCCATATTATGGAGATGTTTCCTCAGTTGACAGTGGCCAGTCAGAAATCCTACTGTTAGGCGTAGAATTTTCCTGGTCATCGCCAGATTTTTCTTCGGCGTCAGCTTCCCAGGGTCGCCCAAGGTGATTCTGGCAAAATAGCATCCTTCGATTCCATCCCATCTCTTTAAGGATTGAGCATGGGTGTAACATTTGACTAGTTCCGCAATACTCGAAGTCATCAGGCTGTAGGTGCCACTAGGTCCTAAAATTCTTAGTCCAGCCGCCTCCTTGCCTAAAGAGTCGGCAATGCGATTACCTTTACTCATGTCGTGCCCTTTAACCCACCTCAGGATAATGTTATTATCTACCGAGGCTTCGGGTAAATCTTGGTGACACTCTAGTACTAGCCCTAAGGTTTAACGTTGTCTGTTCAAGGCTAATAGGGCTTGTCTGCTGTCAGTGCAGATTGTTATGTTTTTGCCAGAAGTTCCTTCCTTGGTTATTTCTTTTGTGGCGATTGAGATACCAGCCAGTTCTGTTTGGACCACGCTGGTATTTCTTCCAAAAAAAAAAGAAGGAAATATAAAGATATAGATATATGAATAGCTGAAACCTTTTTCAGGAACAGCTGAACAGATGCTGTTTAAACCTACTTTTTAAAACAGTTTCTGACATGTTGAAACAACTGTTTTCCCATGCACTCGAAGTCTCACGAATTATCTATGTAACATATACAGTGTGTAACAACGAAAACTTAACAGAGCCGTTTTTGAATATAAAAAGTAAGATTTTTAAAAAAGCTCGGACACGTCAATTTCTAATTAAAGGGGGGCACCTTCCAGACTAATCAGATTTTTTGTAGTACGCACCCTCTCGGAGGGGTGCGTCCGACGACCCTTATTTAGATAGGGAAAGTAGGTCGAGTGGCACCTTGTTTTAAAGGTATTTCGAATACCTTTACAACTCTGTTAGAAAAAATGTTTGTAACGATTAGTTTTCGAGATAATTTGAAGTTAAAATTGCCATGTTAATAATACATTAGACAGACCACTCGGTAACTTGTATGCCTAGATAAAAAAATGTTCGAGCAGTTCTTCTTATCAGTTTTTTGTTAAATAAAATCCCTTATTTAAATTCAATACCCACTCCTCTTCTTCCAGTTTTCATTAGTACATCGTTCGATTGTTTTGTTTAAACGGGTCGTGTATTGTTATTTGTTTAAAAATGCCTTACACTACTGCTGAAAGGGTTTCAGTTATTGCTTTATTTTTTTGCAACGACCAAAATGTTAATAGAACATCTAAGCAGAAATCACGTTCTGGATTTGGTCACAAAATTCAGGGAGACAGGTTCGGTTTTAAATAAGAAAAGAAATGTTCAGAGAAGGGTAGTGAATGACGATAATGCGGTTGGAGTGATTGGTCAAGTCATCGCCAATCCCAGGTTAAGTATCAGAGGTGTATCAGCAATGGCCGGAATAAGCCATATGAGCGCATGGAGAATCCTCAAAAACCACAAATTCCATCCTTACAAAATTAAACTTGTTCGTGAACTCAATGAGGATGATTTTGACCAAAGACAGTAGTTTTGTGAGGGCATGAGTGAGAGATTAATGCAAAATCCCGAGCTGCTTTATAACTTCTGTTTTTCGGACGAAAGCTCATTTTATTCAAATGGTTGCGTGAACCGTCACAATTGCCGTTATTGGTCGGATGAAAACCCAAGACAATACGCAGAAATACATACCCAACATCCCCAAAAGTTGAATGTCTGGGCCGGAATATTAGGCACTCATATTAATAGATCCATTTTTCATTGATGGAATTTTAACCGGTGATTCTTATTTATAACTTCTGGAAGAGGCAATACAAGATGTCAAGATGAATTTATCCATTTTCAACAAGTCGGTGCACCACCCCATTATGCCCAGCAGGTTCTAAATTTTTTGAATAATCATTTTGAAGGACAATGGATTGGCCAAGGAGGTCCAATTGAATGGCCAGCACGATCACCAGATTCAACACCACTGAACTACTTTTTGTGGGAATATTTAAAGTCTAAAGTGTATGCTACACAGCCAGCCAATTTGGATGAATTATGTCGTAGAATTAATTATTGATGAATGCCGAGCTATAACTGCAGAGATGTTGAATAATGTAAGAGCAAAATTCGAACAAAATATTTATTGTTGCATGGAGCAAAATGGCACACATTTTGAACATTTACTCTAAATTTCCTATGTGAGTTACCCTTATTAGGTGTTACTTTTTTATGCTTGAAACGGTAGAAACTGAGTTGTTTTATGTGACATGGTAATTTATTATAAAATTTTAAATTCAATGAATTTTTCTGTGAGGTGTTTAGTCTGAATCTCTCAGTTCTTATCAGATTTCCTGATCTCGTTGCATATTCATGTTGTTGCGATTGAAAAATGTAGTTGGATCTATTTTTATGAATTTCAATCAATGTTTCATACATAAAGGAAAGGAAGTAAGCGACATAATTTTAAGATGATTGAAAAGTGGGCGACAATGATCTCTAAAGTTGGCATTAGATATCAGACGTATAACTCTTTTTTGCAATACAAAAATCACAATAATCCCCCCACAACACTATGCCGTATACTATGTGACTATGGAAGAGTCCGAAGTAAGATTTGACCGCTCTGATACCGGCGAATTCCTTTAGTCTACGAATCATAAATATAACACTTGATAATTTCTTGGCCAGTTCGTCAACATGACATGACCAGTTCAATCTGTCGCCCAAACATTTTTCAGAAAGTATATGGAAATATAGGTCATTTATATATAGAATGAACGAAATTCGCCCCAGTACAGAACCTTGGGGTACACCATGTTTAACAGATTTCACATTCGTTTCAATCCCACGTAATGATATACAATGTGTTCTATCGTGCAGATAGGATTCAAAAAATTTAAAGGACAGTCCACTGATATTATTTGTTTGTGTTTTTTTGTTTTTTTTTTTTTTATTAAAACGTTCAACATTTGATTTCTCAATAACGAATGAACCAATTTCGAATAAAATTACAGAGATAATAGAGGGACAAAAAACCTTTTAAATGATGTATCATTCGACCCCCTTGTCGTTGAAAAAATATGGGGGGGTAGTTGCTGAGCGCAGGGGATGAAGTTCTGGGTATGTTTCTCAGAATTAGTCTCCCTAGAAATAAAAATTGACGCGTTCTTTGAAATTTTTAATTACATGTCATTTTCTGACTTACAGCGGAGGTCAAATTATTTTTATATACATCTCACAAATATACATACAAAACAATAAATTCAAAAATATTGTACTTTTGATATCACTGGTCAAATTTGAAAATTTTCACACCACTTATCAGCAACTTTTCTATATCCACTCTTGGAACTGTACAAATAACTTACAATTGATATTTCAGCAGACCAGAACTATATCGAAAATTAAATCACATATCTATGTACCACCTATCAACGAATGAAAATACATTTTCTCTGAGAATAAACATCATACATACAGAGGAAACATCGGAATGATATTTGAAGAGAAATAGTCATGAAACAAAGTGATAGCCATGGGTAAAAACTTTTGTTGAACTGCCAGTTTCTGTACCTCATGGCCCAGTAATCAACTGGGCATGAGGTACAGGAAGAAAATACGCACAGATCGATACCTTAATAATGGATCCAACCATCATCCAAAACAGAAACAAACCGTCATCAACACCCTAGTGAACAGAGCTTTGACAATATGTGAAGAGAAGTACGTCAACGATGAAATAAAATACCTAACAACTGTGTTACAAGCAAACGGTTACGACAAAAAAGACATAATTTGCGCTGTGTTCAAGAGAGAAGAAGAGGAACACCAGTGAAGAGCAACCCCAAGGACCGTCAATCTGCCTTGCATAGAAGGTGTCACCAGCCGAACCCAGAAAATTCTAAAGCAGGAGAGAATAAACACCGTCTTCAAACCAACAAAGAAAATATAGAGGTATTTGAGATCAGCAAAAGACAGCAGAGATCCACTCAAATCAGCGGGAGTTTACAGGATTACTTGTAGCTGTGGTAAAGTTTATCGGTCAGACGCCTAGTCGCTAGTCGAGCACAAGCGATTGGGACCTACCAAGAAATCTGCAGTCGCCGAGAGGTTAGCAACGTCAGATTACCAAAAATGTGTTTAGAAGCCATAGAAATAAACAAACACCGAGATGACTTCAACAGAAATGAAAATAGAACATATCTAATAAAGATCTGGCATCCAGCTTTGAAAGGCATCAAAATTAAGCCAAATCACTCAAATCGCGCGGGTAGTACGTGCGAAACAGCCATTACAGAAAGTACGCGAAAAATCGACACTATGAATGACATGGCAGAAATGAGAGTTTCAGTTGATACGTCAAGAAGAGTACTTCGATCACGCCACTGAAGATGACTGTCCCAGTTGCAGTTGAAACGTTTGAGAAACAATGTTCAGAACATATATCAGAAGACATTAATAAAAGTAGAAGAAATGAAAAATATTTATTGGGAAGGGGGTAAAAAATATGGCACAGAGTAGAAATTATTCCCAGTCCCAGGCCTAGAGATAAAAGGGCGTATGACTAAATAATCATCCCATTAGGCCAATTCGTGCTCTATCACTGGGAAATTTGAAAACATGTTTACATATTAGTATTGTATTTTGTACTTGTAATTTGTCAAAGAAGTTTGGAAGAACATAAATGGAGGAAAATTCTAACTGAAAGAGCAATAACCTTTCCAAAACCATAGCTATTTAATATACTGAAATCTATTGGACTATATTCTAACAGAAACTGAATCCTTACCACTTTTTTACACGGGACTACTTTCTGGACTTTCTGGACTACAGTAAACTCAATGAATTCATGTAGAAAAACTGGGTAACTATCAAAACCACACGCATTCATTCCACTTTCATTTTCATTTTCATTTTGCTATATAGGGTGAGAGATCCGGAAACTTAAAATCACCGAATCCACCGTCTTTTATTGGGGCAACGAATCTTGGCTGCCGGCCCTGTCGAGAGTTCCTCGGAGGAGGGGGTCGAAGACCTTGTGGGGCTGACGGAGAATTCGCTCCTCTCAACAAAAAGCCACATTG
The DNA here is from genome assembly GCF_000500325.1 of Leptinotarsa decemlineata. Classification (NCBI taxonomy): domain Eukaryota; kingdom Metazoa; phylum Arthropoda; class Insecta; order Coleoptera; family Chrysomelidae; genus Leptinotarsa; species Leptinotarsa decemlineata. The sequence continues at coordinate 53,896 of NW_019291572.1, forward strand.
AGCGGTACACACTTCATCCTGAAGGATTCTTTCTCTAGACCATTCCCTCATAAGCTGACGGCAGTCTGTTACTCTGAGCGATGCGCAGTTGTTCTGAAAATGATGTATACAATTTAGAAAACATATTTTTCATTGTTAAAAATGGTGTTGACGTATTCGAAATGTATTGAAGAACAAATGAAACAAAGAATAAAAACAGTTGATTGGATACTGAATTCATTGAAAATACTTTTTGAAAATGCTTTTTCAAAACATGGTAAGTTGAACGTGAAAGTAGCTTTCAAAACTTCTTGTTTACTTCAACAAATGTTAGATTACCCTAAAGACAAGATCTTGGGAAGGGTAAAGTCAGGAAAATAAAAATTACATTAGAAGAATGAACATTTTCTACAGTGTCACCATTAAAGTGTGCACCATATGGAAAACTTTTTTTTCGAAAAGTTTAACTTCGGCACTTGTTTGTGCTTTGAATTTAACTTGAAATGATGCGGCCAACTGCGACCCACTGACGTTCAATGTGTGTCAAAACTATGGACGTTTACCTTCAGTTGAATTTTGTATGGGTGCAGGTCCAAGTCACGAAGCAAAACTCGCCAAGTTGTGGTCTGCGAGTTCTTGTGAGCTTAGATCCTTGACTTTTTTGTCGCCTCTCTAATGTGTTCTTGAGAATTTCGTAGTTGAATTCAATGACGTCGTGCTTTCTGCTGAAAGAGACCACGGAACACCACGCATTGGTCTTATCAATACCAGACAGAATTGATGATCTTTGTAATATCATCAATGAATAATGAGAATAGGAGAGGCTCGATGTTTGAACCTTAGGGAAAGCCTGGGATATCTCAGAAATGAATTGGCAACAAGACATATTGGTAAGACAAGATTTTTCCAGAGAACCATGGTGATTTTTGGGAAAGAAAGGTTTTGGTCCACTTCTCAATGGTAATCTTTCGATCACCATACCATATATCATATATTATTCTGATTATAAATAAATGGTATTATACAAAATCATCTCAAGGTTGATGAGGCCACTTCAAATGTGGCCTCATCAATCCTTATGGAAAAAACACGTGTAAATTTGAGCAGGTCCATTCTGGCAATTTTTTGACCTCCAATCGGAACCTTGTGAAACACTCAACTCAAGTTAGGTGTGTCATAGTCGTTCCCACTTCCCCTTAGAAGCTACTGTGTATACAGCGGGATATTCAAATCAAGTAGATGAGCAAGCTTGGTCCCAGCCCACAATTCTCTGGGAGTGGGGCAAAGAAACGTGTGACGTAATCGATGGAATGAGTATCGGAGAGATTCAAAGAGCGTGAGCCCCACTCCCGTTTGACCTAAAAATTGCAAAAAGTTTAGCTCCATAAGAAAATACATTGTATTTCAAGCCAGGACCAAGCTTGTTCATCTACTGCATTTGAATATCCCGCTCTATGCGCGGCAGCTTCTGAGAGGAAGTGGGGACGTCTACGTCAGACCTACCTTGAGTTGGGTGTTCCACAAGGTTCCAATTAGAGGTGAAAAATTCGCCAGGATGGACCTGCTCCTAAAAAACACTAGACACCACCCTAAGGCACATCAACAGCGTAAGACCTTCCATCACTTTCACAATGGAGAAGGAAGTCCACAACGAATTGCCATTCTCAGGTGTGTTGTTGAAGAGGACCGACACTAAATGAGAAACATCTGTATATCGAAAACTCACTCACACAGGACAGTATCTGAACCAGAAATCCAACCACCATCAATCGACTAACAGAGGAATCATCAAGACTCTATTAGACCGTGCATTCGGGCTCTGTAATACGAAGGAAGGTCTCGAAAAGGAACTAGGCATCATCAAAAATGACCTTCAACGGAATGGTTACTCCAGAGTGATGGTAGAACAGGCTTTAGCTAGAAGACAGCAAGAGCTCCACAAGGAATAGAAGCCTCCACAACCAGTACTTGTACTTCCCTTCATCAGAGGATTATCGGAAAGGATGAGAAGGATTGGGTCCAAGTATAACATCAGGACCTGCTTCAGATCTGGGAACACTATCCGTAGCAGCCTCAGGAAAACCGGGCCACAAAACGCGGACTGCGATTTCAAGAATTGCATTCACGAGATACCCTGTGAGTGCGGCAAATCCTATATCGGTGAAATTAAGAGACCATTGAAAGTTCGCATTGTCGAGCACAAGAAACATACACAGCAAGGAGAAACCAGCAAATCGGAAATAGCAGAGCATGTTTGAACTCAACAACATAACGTCAAGTGGTGACGTTATGTTGCTGAGATCATTCACAAGGAGGAACACTGGTTCAAGAAGAAATTCACAGGAGCCGCATAAATGTTGTCCAACAATGTAATCAGCCAAGCTAGCGTAGATATATACAACTTATGAAAACACACAATCAAGCGGAAAACGGCCAACTCCCGCCAAACTGGTGAAACGGTGAGAGGGTAGAGGGGATAGTTGAAAACACTCGAATGACCTACAAATAGTCATCTCTTGGAGGAAAAGTACAGTCATCATCCAAAGACGATTGTGGATACTTACAACTTCTTTTGTTCAAATGTTCAATTTTCAAATTTTCTCTTTGTATTTCATTTTATTCTTTTTTGCTCAATATAATTGTTATTTTCAGCTTTTCATTTCAATGTTAAATTGTATTGGTTCTTTCAGGGATTTCAAATCAGCTTATATCACATTAGACAATGGAAGTCCAAACTAATGAAATCCACCAAGAAACATTATCAACCATCTTCAAACAAACATTTTATAACATGATTCTCCTTCTTCTAAAACGACATCAGGATATGATAAAAACTTCATCAAACATAACTTATAATACCTCCAATCCAAGAGGTATCTGATTTTAAATAATATTGGAAACAAAAATGTGCAAAAAATCTTCAAAATTGTGGCTGTTTTTAAGACTGTCGAGGAAGAGACCTCAAGTATTTGTTGTCTTACCAGAATCTATCACATTTTCTCAACTGTCTGAACTGGATAGCAATTATGCATCCAAAAGTGGGACCAATCAATCCCCCTTGCAGAGGCCGCTCAGACATAGCTCCGGGGAAAAGATCAATATCGTCCACTGTAGCATAAAGCCTCTTGAACCTCCCGATGATCTCTGGGGGGATTTCTCTCGCCAGGTCTTCAAAACTGGTGGCCCTTTTCAAATTACACAACGCCCTGTAGTTGTTATACGAAGGAATACCGTGGTCTCTAGCTCTCTGGACATTGAGTGCAATCAAATCGACACCGGAGAATGGCACTTTTCTGTCTTCGAAGAGATGGTTTGTCACTTCTCCTGTTATGAATTGATCCAGTGTCTCCATGGGGGTAGATACTAAGCCTCTGATTATCTCATCCACCATACTTTCTCTCATCATGATGTCGGTTTTGAAAAATCCATCGCGAAGGAGTATTGGAGGGTCGATGATTTGGTAAGATGCACTCATCCTGAAAAAATGTTGAAGGTAATAAATCACATAAATTGTATTCAAGATTATAAACATATTCCAGAGGTGAGGTTCAGACTAACAGTATCAAAACAGAAAAAGTTGTTTGATGATGCCTTAAATAAAAATTATTTTCAGTTTAATGGTCCTAAGATATATCATCTGCTCATAATTGGGCACCATGACTTACTACGGAGTATCAGATAATAACAGTACGGTGAAGAAGATTCTATTGCTGGTCATATTCCTCAGTCTTTTCATTTTATTTAAGGCGTCATTGTTGCACGGTCGGTCCCTACAACATTTGTTCGTGCACTCCCAAAGTATTTGTCGCCTTGTGTTTTTTAATGATATATTGACCAACTGGTTTTTCGTCACTTTGAATTTTTCCTTTTGAACCCCTCATTCGATATGGATCATAGGGATACGATGTAGTAAAGGTCGCAGTACCCAAGTTGGTGCTTAACTTGTTCCCGTTGTTTCAAATGCATTTTTTAGGTGGTTGAGTTCCTCAGGAACACTCTCTGGTTCACCGATTCGTCGTGTTCTTTCAACAAGAAACTCAAGGGACTCTAGACAACTTGGATTCTATTGTAAACAGACGCGAAGATGGTACATTGGGCCATTCAGTGTACAGGAAACCAACAGACATAGACAGGTACCTGAACAAAAACTTTAACCACCGGCCACAACAAAAAAATGGGTAATCAAAACGTCGATTGGGAGAGCACGACGTATGTCAATCACCTAAAATATGCCTTCAAATAAAATGGGTAGAGCGAAGGAGAAATCGAGCGGGTCATTGGACTCAGGGGAGAGAATGCCAAAATAACCCCAGCTATTCAAGGGAAAACCTTTCCTTTCCTATATTAAATTAGATAAGAAAAATTTTAGAGAAACACAACGTGAAACCAATATTTAGGCCAACAAAAACTATCAGAAAAAGTCTAAGGACCCCAGAGAACCTTCAGCAACACACGGGGATTACCAGATTCCTTGTAGCTACGGGTAGAGGTAGAGGATCATGACTTGAAACCAACATATAGACCAAAAAACTATCAGAGGAAGTCTGAGGTCAGCTACAGATCCCAGATAACCTTCAGCAACACTCGGGGTGAACCGGATTCCTTGCAGCTGCGGGTCGGTCTATATTGGAACCACGAAAAGAAGTATCAGTACAGACAAATCGACAAGTCAGCTGAAGCCAAACATGCTCTCAAAAAAAAGACACTCACATTAGCCCATTCGATACAGTAATACTTGATAAAACTCAAAATTACTTTCTAAGAGTATATACAGAGGCAATAGAAATTCAAAAACACAGGGCTAACTTCAATAAAAAAGAAAAGGCACTGAACATTAATAAAATCTAGCTAGCTGTCCTTAAATTTACACAAACAAGGTCAGGTAATCCAACTGAGAGAAACCAAGCCTCACTCACCGATAATAATATAAAAGCAGGGTCAAATACCAGCATCGCAGTTGATGCGTTCGGAACGGGAACAAAAACTCGAGCACCAACTCGAGCACTGCGTTTGTTACCACATCGCCTTCAATGATGTCTACCGCAGTAGTAGACTGAACGTCAGACATAAAACCTACAGATCACAGCCAGAAAACCCGGAAAATAGCTTTCGCAAGTTATCTCCGACAGTGGCGGATTGGCTGTCTTTGTTCATCTTTTACTGCCTGAACCATTGTACATGCAGTTTTTGGCGAGTGCATTGGCTTGGGATGTGAGGGTTAAGCAAACCGGCCATCGGACGCCTACTTCCATGTAATCCCGCTGGATACGGGAATGACAGAATCACTTGTGGTTCTGTTATTCCCTAACTGAATGGTATCCCAGCGATGGCTTAATCCTAAGGTGTGTGGATGAATGACACTGTGCCTATCAGCTATATCTACGAAACCTTTGAGATACCGGGCGCCCTCTCGTCGTAGCATCACCTTGTCACGGTAATGCGGGGCTCTGCCGTGATTGGCCTTCTTTCCCTAGCTACTCGTGGGACTTATATGAACAGAGTAAACTTAAAAATTCTTACTGACGCTGAGTCTACAGAGGAGATGGATGTCGACTCCAATCAACCTCCATGTAAATTTAGATCAGGAGTGAGTCTACAGCGGAGATGGATGTTGAGCTTACGACTCCAACTGACCCCTCTGTGAATTTAGATCAGGAGCGAGAGCTTCTCAGCTCTCCAACTCCTGATCCAATAACTGAACCTAAAAAATAAGTTTGGTGGTGCAGCCAGGAAACGACTGAGTATGGATTACTCAGTGCACCAATGTTTGAGCGGTGTACGCAGAATCTGTCTCAGGTGGAGGAACAAACCCCTCATGAGCAGGTTAGCAAACATTTGCGCTCAAGTGATGATTAACCAAAACCAGAGGCGAAAAAGCTTTGCACAGTTGAATCTAAGGCATCGTTAGCTCTAGCTGATGGGCAAAAACCCTTATATGGGAATGTTGTCGCGGGTATCAAGGTGAGAATCTTGCACCTTGACTATCCGACTACCCCATTAACTACGAAACAGCAGAGCATATACTTTGTGCCTGCCCCGCTGGGGACCGAATTAGGTTTTTAGAGTTCGGCAGAACCATCTGACCTGAAAGACCACCCACCATACAAACCAATCGGCTTCGTTAAGAAGCTGGGTTTATTTGGTCGAGTGTGAATAGGTGTGCGCCACAATAAACCCTTGTGGGTTGCGGTGGAGGGTCGAATAGACCCACTCACTTTGGACCTAACCTAACCTATCTTCGACAGTGAAAGTTTACAATATTGTTGGTCGTTAAACAAGGGATTTTAAATTTTCCCGTTCATTGCTTTCCAGAGATTTCGGTATGTTCACTTCCTGCCCTTTATAATCTCTTCGCAATATATCATGACCAATGTTTGAACCGTGGTTGTTCTCTAAAAAGTCGCACGCGTGGGAAGAATTTATTTTTTCAAAACTTTTCTCATTTTCGGAGATTCTCGTTTTGAAATTACTGAAGTCTTTCCCATACGAAGAACTACTGTTACCCATACCAGAACTACTGTTAGTAAAACGCGACTTCAATCAAATTTAAGGTATAAAAATTGTTCAATTATTATTATAGCTAGTATAGGAATGTACTTTCATGGCTGGCGTCAATGTTTCTGTTGGTTTTCGGGTTTTGCCCTGGTCTTCTTTGATGGCTAGTCTAAAAAAATGTTCGTTGGGTAACAGGATCAATTTCTTCTTAAAAAAACAATTGTTTTGCCGCCGACGTTTCCAATTCAATTAAATTCTTCTTCAGGGCTCAAAAATTGGTTTCTTCGTGTTTCATGAAACAAACGTCTGTTTCATGTCGTTTTATGTTGGTGTTGTCTCAGAAGTTTGTCTGTTTCAATGTTTTTTATTTTTTCATCTAATATCTAATATGTCTGATGATTTTTCAAAATAGTAATATTATCAACACGAAGAAACTACTTTTCAAGACCTGCTGAAGAATTCAATTGAATTCGAAACGTCGGTGAGAAGACAATTTTTTTTCAAGAAAAAAATGATTGTGTTACCCAACCAACCTTTATTCCAAAAAATTATTAGATCAATCAACTAGTTAACTGATTATGGCTAGTATTATTAATTTTCATCAGGTAACAAATCAGTTTCCTAATGAGACTTAGTAAAGCCACACAAGTTTTTTAATTTCTAATTTCTCTTTCGAGTTTTATGTCGTCTCGACAATGTTAATGAAAACTGTCTTGCACCAACCTGGGGATGTGTGGTCTCAATAAAGAGTGGCCAATCCTGAACGCAGCAGCAGCAAACTCGGTAACAATCGACGGATTGCAGGTGGGGTTATATTCCTTGTAATATCCCTGTGGTAGAAGCTTCAAACCATAGAGATTCATAGCGTTCCAGCCCAAGATCCTCGGTAAAAATTCGTTATAAGTTATATGTTGGTTCTCAGCTATCAATATCTTCCTGGCATGCTCAAAAAGATTATCTTCGCTCCAATGAGGGTTGAGGTGGCGTAAAACGTCCGTTATTCTGTTATGTTCTCGAAGAAGGATGGTGTGAAGGGCTGTGAGAGCGGGTTGTTCTGAAGCTCTACCATCACCTAAAATTATGTACTTTGGTTCATACTTCATATCACAGGACTCTAAGGACGATTTACACCATCATAATCATTGTAAGGATAACCTTGACTATTCTCTTTTTCTTTCAATGATTATTGTAAGAGAGAAATGAAAATTCGTATTTAGATTATTCTAGTTCGTTCTCCAAGAAAAAAAAACAATTCAAATATTTCCAGAAACGACACTATTGAACCATTGCAGAAGGCTCTTAGAGAGGCCAAAAAATCATCAACGCTATAAAAGTTATGGAAAAAGATGGAAAGTTTCGTTTCAAAATTAAAAGGGGTATATTTTTTCAGGAGAGGTTAATTTCTGGAAGACACAGTTTTTGGTTTTCCACTTCTCCATCTTGATACGAACAAATGTGGGAAAGAAACAATCAATTTCAAAAGACTAACTCTATGCAAAGATGTGTAGATGTAGTAGTAACTTTCAGGCACAAACTGAAAGGAAAAACTACCCCGAAGGAACTACTTCCATATAAAAATGGAATTACACGAAAGAAATAGACTTTCCAGTGGAAACCGCGTTGAAAACGCTAGAAAAACTACTTGACAGGCATATCAGGAACGTATCACTGGCTATCAGACCATTACATCGAGACCAATATGCATACAGGTCAACAGAAACGGCTCTATGTTGGGTAACAGAAAAAGTAGAACATACTTACAAAAACAACGAAGTACTTTCAGCTGCTTTCTTGGACATTGAGGGCGTATTTGATAATACGTCGTTAGAATCAATCATCCAGGCGTCGAGGAGAAGAGGGATCGACAAGACAAGCTGTAGGTGGATAGACTGCATGCCTAGGGGAAGATTGGTATATACAACCATCATGGAGGAAACAGTGGTGGCACGGGTAACAAAGGGCTGTCCTCAGGGGGGGGGTTATCTCCTCTGTTATGGAACCTTATAGTGGACAAGCTATTATGTTCCCTGGACCACACAGGGTATAAAGAACTGGGCTATGCAGACGACTTAGTCATCTTAGTCCAGGGTAAATACAATAATGTAGTGACAATAAGTATCTGGCAACAAAGACTACTTCAATATAGTTGGGATCGGCTCAGAATAATTACAGGGTTACTAACCAGTCATTGTCCGCTTAGAAAACACCTGAATAAAATGGGGCCGTAAAACGGAGACCCCAGCGGCAGATTATGCAACGAAGGGATAAAAACAGCCCTACACATGTTATGCGAATGTGAGACACTGAATCACAGGAGGCAGGCAATATATGGACGTACAAAATCACGTCCAGAAGACGAACATCCAACATGGAACCTATACAAACTAGTACAGGGAACGAGACTATTGGAATGGGTGTCATGAGAAGATAGGAGAATAAGCCCAAGCCCAAGCAATAAGCCCAAGAGGCTGCAGTGTTTTCTGAAGACTTGGACTAAATGGACAAGTCAGACAGCTCCCAAGGAACCAAAAAAATATACTTTCGAGACAAATACACAAATATGAACACTGAATTATACAATAAACACTTTCCTCTACAGTTTGATTCCTTTCCACATTCATTGTGGAATGGAATCACATATCACTCACAGGATTCCTACACAATATAATTGATGAAAGAAGTAAAATTCCACTTACATGGAACAATGTCATCATCACTGGTAGACATCGATGTTCCGCAGTAAGGCACTTGCCTTATCAGCTCTTCAGAACCAAAACTAGATAACATTTAAAAAAACTCATTTCATTCATAAAATCACTTCTTTATGTCACGGAATGAGTTCAATCTATTCATGTCATCGATGACAGTACGAAATGGCATTCATTCGCTTATTAGATTGAATTCTGAGATCAAAAAACCCATGAAACTAAAGAACTCCACGCTTCACAACGAGGAGGAGGCTCAGATGGTTACACGTGTGTTTCTGTCGAATATTCCTAACGGCACAGACAGAACTGGAAATCTCTTGAGGTAATTCAACATTAAAACGGTTTTCATACCCACCAAGAAGTTACAACAAAGCCTCAGAACGGCTAAAAACAAAAAAAAACACTGTCATCAGCAGGGGTATATTTCATACCGTGCACCTGTGGGAAGGTGTACATCGGAACCTCCAAAAGATCCATAGGAACAAGATTGAAGGAGCATGATAGAAACTACACACCAAACCACAGGATTATATTCGAGAACACGAAACTTATTTCCCCCAACCAGGGATATAATAGTCGACTGGTACGGGAGGCAATAGAGATCCACAAACACACGGATGAATTCAACAGAAAAGAAGATATGAACCTCAACCGAGTATGGAACCCACTTCTTAGAAGCTCAAGAACAGAAAACAGCATGACGGCAGGTAGGAAAGTTTCGACTAATTTAATTGAAAATTTTTTGCTAAAAAAATTATCCTATCAAATTTGTCTATTTCTAGTCATGTGTGTCGAAAAAACCAATGAAACCATCATTACACTGATAACTACCCATGGATAGTTTTCACGGGTAGTTATCACTCATGTCATGACATTGCTAAGCAACCAACACAATAAAGTTGTTTGACATTTCAGTAATTCAANCGAAAAATAGAAACACTGTAAACTTCGGCCCCGAAAACCTTAACCAGATAGTATTACATGTTGAATACTTGAAATATTTTTATGATTCCTCACCTGCAATGAAACATTGTCCAGACGCTGACTTACATTCTGGGTGTTTATCAGTAGTTGGCAACAAATCTTTACCCCTAACGGGATGCCTGGTGAAATTCATTCTACCATATGGTCCCTTCAGATCTCTCAAAACACAATGGTTTTCCCCATACACTTCGGAGGCGTCCAAAAAAGCGGTATTTTGGTTGACTTGTTCTCGAGGTCCCAATTTCTGCTGGCCAGGCAAAGATCTCATGAAGGGGAAGCACATTCTCTCTCCAGATGTTATATTTATTTCTGGATAGTAGTGATCTCCTGCCGGTACCGGGAAAGGATTACACTCTGGATGAACTGTTCTGGGGCTGCTGCAGGGTCTACAGTTCGGGATTGATTCGTGGAATCCCTTATGGATTGGAGTCATGGTGAGGTCGTGGTCCAGAATCTGAGCGAACTGCATAGTCATGAGGGTGTATCTGTTGTGAAGGTTACTGATGTCGGGATGGATGACTCTTGATACAACTCTAGGGTTGGGCAGTGGAATGCCAGTCACACCAATTGATCGCGGTTTGGAGATACCTGAAATGAATAACAATGAGTTTGAGAGTGGTTGACAATTTTTCATGGTGAGTTTTATCATTGTATAATATCATTCTAATATGATTCGACATTCCTCCGAGGAATGACTATTTATAGGTCATTCTAGCGCTTTCACCCCTCCCCTCTTTTCTTCCTTTCAACGATTCAATAACGCTATGTAATATCCACTGTTGATGGTATTTCTCTTCTCGAGATAGTCGATGGATATTACACCACGCAGTTTCGTCGGCCTACTGAGGAAGCTATTCGAAAGCTTGTGACTGGAGAAAATATTGCGACTGTATCCGCCAGTTTTCGTGATGACCGTTAAATGTCGATTCGCCGCCGTTCGCAGCAATTGGGCATCTGTTACGTGGAACATTTTGCGAAAGGATTTGGGTGTAAAACCTCATAAGATACAGCTGGTGCAAGAATTGAAGCCACACGACCTCACACAACGTCTAACATTTGTGAATGAGCGCTGGCAAAGTTGGAGAGAGAACCACATTTTTGTGTTCAGCGACGAGGCTCATTTCTGATTGAATGGATACGTTAACAAGCAAAATTGCCGCATCTGGAGTGAGGACCAGCCACATGCATTGCAAAAGCTACCGATGCATCCCGAAAAAGCCACTGTCTGGTGTGGATTAATTATAGGTCGGTGGCATCATTGGGTTGTATTTCTTCAAAGACGACAATGGCCAGAACGTTACTGTGAAAGGCGAGCGCTACCGTCTGATGATTGACGAGTTTTTCTTGCCCAAAATGGAAGAATGGGACATGCCTGACATGTGGTTTCAACAGGATGGTGTCACATGCGACTCGGTCTGCAAAACAATGGCCCAATTGAGAGCCACCTTTGGTGAACAGTTTATCTCACATTTGGGGTCGGTCAATTGGCCGAGTAGATCGTGTGATTTAACGCCTTTGGATTATTTCTTGTGGGGTCATGTTACGGCTCATGTCTACAGGGATAAACCAGCAACGACTGACGCTCTGGAAAGCAATATTAAAGCATTTATACTTGAAATACTGGTCGATATGTTAGAGAAAGTGTGCCAAAATTGGACCTAAAGCGGAGCCGCGGACAACATTTGCATGAAATCATCTTCAAACAATAAATCATATTGATCATTCTATCGATTCCAATTTCAACTGAAAAAGCGGTTAATGCAATTAAGACTAGTGATATCTATATGATAGGCCCGAGACTTTTGAGCCCAGGTAGTTGAAAGACGCAATTATTCAAGAAGTTTCGACAAGTCGAGACCAGTACTCGAAAGGTATCTCTACAGTTCAACGTCAGTCATGAAAATATCTGGGGGGTTTTGCAAATAAATTTACTGTATTCATGCCATGCACAACGATACCCTGCACTGTTTTACCAAGAGATTGGTTTTTTTTCTGTGTTTCCTTGGGACTATTGCAGTAATATTACTATAGGAGTCCTAGCCCATTCCTTATGGAAAAACACGTACAAATTTGAGCATGTCTATTCTGGACTTTTTTGGACCTCAGGTTCAGTTCTCGCATAATGGACGTCTGACAGAGACGAAGCGCTGACCTTTGTCCGTTCCGTGTGAACTGGGCCTGATGTCAGAAAAGGTCCCGAATGAACCTACTCAATTTCGTTTTTCCATGTGTCTTTCCATAAGGAATGAACTAGAACTCCTATAGCTATATTACTTATTGCCAACAAACTCAGCTCTTCATCTAACGGCTTGGCAATAGTTTACACAAACATATTTTAGGAGGCCGTAAAAATCTTTGTACAAAAACCTCAATGGGTGATTTCCATTTCTTCATACTATTGTGAATCATCCCTGAAGAAAACAACGCAGGCAGCCACTGCAAGCCATAAACCAATTACGATGTAGCTAGGAGTGCGCGAATGTATGATGTTCGCTGCCACTCTAGATGTAGCGAGAATAATCCTACCGATTTCGATGGAATTCCAGCGAAATTTTCTAGCACATTCTATTACGATATATAAACGCTAGCCACGAGCATATCGACACAGTCAAGTGGAAGTTACAGTGCAGTACGCGAAGCGATCTAGTAAGCCGATAGATATTCGAATAATAGTTGAAGTTTCAGTTGAAGTGTTTGTTGTATTCAAAGTGAAATAAAGTTAAGTTTGATTATTGTTCGGTGTAGTCAAGTATTGGTTAACCCACAGGAAAAAACATAACAATACACTTATTTTTTCCAGGCTCGCTTTCAATTACCTATATTCTGTCAGTTTTCAAGCTTACTTCAATTATAGGGTGATCAAAGGCGAATTTTACGAATACAGTGGTGCCATATTCCCGTTTAATGGTTATTTAAAATTTAAAAAAAATCTGTTTGAAATATGTTTTTTCGTCAACCAGCTGTTGCACCCAATACGAACGACAACCCTCAAAAGTCGATACTTGTGCGAGCTAAGGATTAACGAGGTGTTACCTTTTAACGTTTGATTCCTAACACGTGATTCCTAAAGAGTGAATCCTCAACAAGATCACAGTACCATCAATTAATAAGTTTCCAATACTCACCATCATCATAAACGCTAGGAAGAAGCCTATTGAAAGCGGTCAAACTCTTGCCATAGCTCGGATTTCTCAGGTTATTGCAATGTCCTGTCATGGTCCTGAAAGGCGAATTGCGATCACAAGGAGCCGTATCATCGCAATGAAGATCAACATCAAACGTTTCAGCTGGTATCAAAGCTGCAAAGTCGATTTGCTGAAGAGTTTCTGTTAGTTCGTCTCTGAAAATCGACGGTATTATGTTGTCATCGAAAAGTTGCCTCTTTCTTCGACGGTGCAGAAGCGAATTGATGATTTCATTGGATGCGAATTCTAAAAGTAGAGATGAGTTGGCTAGTTTCAAGGCATTTTTATTGGCTTTGCTGAAAGAAGCTGCCGTTCCTAAGGAAGATTTCGGATTCACACCACCAACTGAAATAGAAAAAAGAATGTCTAAGAAGCACATAGGCCACGAAAAGGTAGTCAACCAAAGGATATTGAAATGCCGCACAGACGCCACTAGCAAAAATGATAAAATATGTTGCCAAGAAAATGCGTACTACGTTTCAAAAAAAAATATCTAGGGTCATAACCACAAAAATATTTTTTTCTTGAAACTTCAACACCATGTGGTTCAGAAGCTTAGATGTAGATTTTTTCTCGAAACAAACCCGAAAAAACTCTTGTGAAGTTCATCAAACCAGATATGAATGCATGTTTTTCTCAAACTTTGATAATCTGTGAGTTATGAAAAACGCCCACTTTGGTGGAAAGTTTCATAAATCTACTCGATAACTCTAATAGCAACAAATTTTGTGAGGAATGTATAAAATTGAAATAAATTTTCGTTGTTGTTCTTCGTGATTATATGATTCAAAACGAGACTGTCTAGTTCTAAACTCCAGACATCACCAGCACCATTTATAGGCCATTTAAACGCTTTCACCTATTCCCTCTTCCCTCTCTTCGCTTCACTGGTTTAACGGGAGTTGACCACTTTTCCACTTGATTTCAGGTTTCCATATTTTGCGTATCTCTATGCTAGTTTGGCTGAATGTGACTTTGGACACTATATATGCAGCTTCTTTGAACTTCCTCTTGAAACAGTGTTCCTCCCTTGTGGATGATCTCAGCTTGGGATCACTTGATGTTATGTTGATGAATCCAAACATGCTCTGCTATTCCCGATTTGCTGGTTCCTCCTTGCTGTATGTTTCTCAAGGGTATTACAATTATTGGAATCGCAGTCTACATTTGGTGGCTTGACTTTCGTGAGGCTACTGTGGATGGTCTTTCCGGATCTGAAGCAGGTTCTGATGGTGCACTTGGGCCCAATTCTTCTCATCCTTTTTGACAATCCTCCTACGTAGGCATTGGTTGTGACGGATTCTTTTCTTTGCAAGGCTCTTGTCTTCCAGCCAAATTCTGTTCTTTCATCACTTTGGAGTAACCATGATCGTCGGTCCTCTTTACCAGAACGTCTAAGAATGGCAAATCTTTTTGTGCTTTCTTCTCCATGATGAAGGGTAGTGGAGGGTTTTACATTGTTGATGTGCTTCAGAAAGATGTCTAGTTCTGTATTCACATGGTGCCATACTGTGAAGGTGTCTTAACCAGACTTGGGGCTTCCTGTGGGCTTCTTCAATGACCAGAATATATGGAGTGATTTCAAACTCTGTTCCACAACATTGTTGAAATCCCTGTATTCCTTTGAGGAAGCAATGTTTCCAATAATGGTAGTTTTTCATATTGGCGGAGGGTACTTCAGTACCCTCCTCGAATATGGGAATAATATTATGTGAATGAGTAATAATTTTCCACTCTCTGCAGCATATTGTACTGGAATTTAACTTAATGGCAATATATTCATCAACACTTGTATGTATTTTATTATAATTTTATACATGTATCATGCAAATGTTATTGAGTCGCTCAAACTAGGTCCCATTTCTATCAAACATAAAACTAGTGTTGATCAAAAATAAAACCAATGTTTCAAACTATACAAGTTCCTCTTGTGCTTTAAATGATCCAGCAAAGAGTTACACTAAAATTCTTTTCAGTTTCTTTCCACATCTGGGTTACTTAAAGTTCGTCAGACGGCTTTAGCAAGTATTTCGTGAAATGACATACCTCTACTCCATACTGCATATTCCATCTTTCTGCGCTCTAAAACTTCCTGTTCAGCTTTGGCAAGTGCATCCATCAGTAGATCTTCCGATAAATCCGTCATATGATCCATCTCCACCCACTCTGATAGCTGCGGAAGAGGGTGCTGGTCACAAGAAATCCTAGAATTCAAATATATGTCTTCTTGAACGAACGCTTTAGGTTGAATTTTTTCCAGGTCGTCTGTATTTGCGCACAGTAAACCCGCAAGCGTAATTTTTTTGATTTCCTTCAACTGACTCGTTGTTAAAGAACTAGGTGGCAGGTCGTTCTCGTACCAGAATCTGTCTGTTTCCTTCAGAATCTGGAACTGTTCTTTCAAGAGGCAGTTCAAGGTTGACCCCACCATGGTACCAGGAATGGGTTTCTCCAATAATATTCCAACCAAGAGATCAATATCTTGAGGACTTGTGTACAGATATTTGAGGGCTTTGATGTATTCATCTGAGATGCCAAATGTCTTCAAGTTTTCGAAAGATAACACTTTTTTACTTGTCGAGTTCGAGCAGAAGTGCAAGACACTGGGATAAGAAGGTATGCCATGATCTCTGCCCATGTGGATGAACAAAGAAGCTGTGTCCCATTCTGGTCTAACTGGTACCATTATGTGAATGCTGGGGTTATGTGATGGAGTGGTTATCAGTAGGTCCACCATTTCAGCAAAAGATTCCACGCTCTCGTTCATCTGGAAACAATGATAATCAACAGAATGTATGATATTGAGAAGATATATGTTATATCATGCTTTTCAATGGTGCCCTACAAAGGTGCATTCGATGTAGCTTTAAATTGAAACTTTATTTTCCATTATTAATGTAAGAAATGTCCTGAAACATTGTTATTGCCATCATAGCATTAATATTGTAACGAATTAAAGAATTAACTGTCTTAAACAATACTTCACTATCACAACTAATTTATTTACACCACTCAGTAACTAACGCTTAATTTATCTTCACCGTTTGTTAACCGCTCGATTTGCTTTCTTGGTACAGACTCCTCTTCGGGATGAAGAGCGACGTTTTTATATCGTCAACGAACGTTCCGGATCCCTCTACGGATTTCGGGACCTATCCGGAGTTTTGGCGGTATTTTGCGATGCGTCATGCGTTTGCTGACTGGGGCATCGGTCAGGGCCGGCTTCAGATTCATTACATTGCCCCCTCCTTAAAGACGTTTCGCCCCGAAATGTCATCCTTGGCGTGTAGTTTGTTAACCGCACGATTCGCTTTCTTGGTACAGACTCCTCTTCGGGACGAAGAGCGACGTTTTTGTATCGTCAACGAACTTTCCGGATCCCTCTACGGATTTCGGGACCCATCCGGAGTTTTGGCGGTATTTTGCGATGCGTCATGCGTTTGCTGACTGGGGCATCGGTCAGGGCCAGCTTCAGAATCATTACATTGCCCCCTCCTTAAAGACGTTTCGCCCCGAAATATCATCCTTGGCGTGTGTCGATACCTGCAGAACTCTCCATATTTGCACTGTGAAGTTCGATGGAAGTAACACTCCACAGCCTTTATGCTCGGTCGTGGAAGATGGTTACCACACACCAAAATCTGGATGCCGCTGGATCTGAAGATCGTTTCCAACATGCTTCTCACAATTCTCCAGTCCAGCCTGTCGAGCCCAGAGGCTAATTTCGGGATCGCCAACTCCACGAGATTCTGGTCGAGCATCGTCTCCTTCAGTCTAGTAAGACTCCTCCAGACATCTTCATAGGACGGTTTGTCTCGAGAATGCTTTTTGGTCACCAAGTAGAAGATGTTTCTCTGACCCTTCTTCAACTGTAGCACTCCTCCGACTTCTGGATTCTGTTCTCGTAATGTTTGAAGCTGACCGAATTTCTTGTTGAATACCACAGCGATGCCCTTGGACATTTGGAGATCCTCTGCCAGTTACCCCATGTACGACCTTCTGTCCGTTCGAGTATAAGGACATGAATTGCTGGAACGTCATTTCATCCTCTGGTGGTCTGAGGGCGCGAACTTGGTCGTGATTTCCAGCATAAGGAGCCAGTCTATTAAAATGGACGACCCTAGGCTTTCCTCGAGGTGGCTTATGGATTCGGTAGACGAGGTCATTAATCTTTTTCATGATTTTGTACGGACCTTCCCACGAGTTCCGCAACTTCGGTGATAAACCACGGCGGCGCTTAGGATTGTACAGCCAAACTAGGTCGCCGATTTCGAATCCTCCAGCATTCGCCTTGATGTCATAGGCCTCCTTCATCCCACTTCTGACAACAATTGTAACGAATTAAAGAATTAACTGTCTTAAACAAATTTATTTTAACAATACTTCACTATCACAACTAATTTATTTACACCACTCAGTAACTAACGCTCAATTTAGCTTCATCGTTTGTTAACCGCTCGATTCGCTTTCTTGGTACAGACTCCTCTTCGGGACGAAGAGCGACGTTTTTGTATCGTCAACGAACGTTCCGGATCCCTCTGCGGATTTCGGGACCCATCCGGAGTTTTCGCAGTATTTTGCGATGCGTCATGCGTTTGCTGACTGGGGCCGGCTTCAGATTCATTACAATATTACTATTACTATATACGAAAAGGATAATTTCTGGGCTAGTATATTGGGATATGTAATTAGTGATCTATTATTCATAGAAGGAATTCCAAATGGCGAAATGTATGCCCAAATACTGGAAAGATCTGTCGAACCTCGGATAGTTCATGAATTAATGAATCAGAGAGACATACACGGCAATTCATCTTAAGAAGATAATGTATTATATTTTCAAGAGCATGGTGCACTTCTCCACTATGTAGTTCCAGTTAGACAATGGTGAGATGATAACTATGCTAATTAATGGATTGGAAGAAGAGGTCCAATTGAATGACCTCCTAGATCCCCGGACCTATCTCCTCTTGGTTTCTTTCTCTGGTTCTATAGTTTCTCTGGTTCTATAGAGCAAATGAAGGAAAGAATGATCCAAAAATGCCGTTTTCAGAGAAACGTTTGCCAGTGTACGTTGAGAGTTTCAAAATAGACATTGTCCTGAAAAGGATGCAAATCATTCGGAACATTTCTCAAATTATTGATAGAAAATAAAATTTCAGATTAAATTAATAGTTTTTTGATACAAAAAAAATGATTTTCAAATTGATTAATCCTTCCTTTCTTTGGAAGATTCTCTCATCCATTTTTTTTGTATCAGATGGAGTAGTAGAAAGCCAAAAACTTTCTTTACCAAAAAATTAATCACTCCTAAAAATATAACCCTTTCAAATCAAATTAATAGTGTTTTATTCAATAAACCAAGAACTACTACATCAAATGTGGCATTGTAGGGTATCAAGAGATTCTAGATAAGGTATCACAAGTAGGGAGTTGCCCTTCGAGACCATAGAGTTGGGGTAGCTGGAGGCGAGAGGGCAAGTGAAAACAAGTTAGCTATCAACTCATTTTGTGTCCCTTCCTATTTTGGAAATTGTTTTGAAATTGTCACCCTGTATATATGTTTACATATGAATTGAGTTCACTTACCACGTTTCCTGGTAGAGTAGAGAGTAAAACAGGCAAGGCTGTCATGGCGACTTCGTTGAATATTCCTGTTCTTCTGGCACTGGAGTATTTTGAGAATCGGCCGTGAGACTTCAACTCTAGTTCTGAGTGTACTATAGCTTCCTGGAAGGCGTGATAATTATCATAGAGGATACTTCTCTACTAAAAATCTCACATATTTTTACGATAAAACAAGTTCTGTCAGAACATGTTGTTACTAGTTCCGTTACCATAAGACTAAGAAACAATATTTTAAAGGAAATGTTACACTACATCGAATTATTGAATTAAGGCGTGGATAAAATCAATTGTGGTTTATACAAAGGCTGCTTCTTTAACGATGAGAACTATATAATTATAAACAGTGAAATGTTGATAGCATCTTCGAAAAGCTATGAGAAGCTCATTTATGTTCGATACGTAACTACGAATAACTATGATACTGAACTATGACCAGCCAGAAGATGAAATATAATTGAATGGGAGAAAATTTAATATTCAGAATTGGAGTAGACATTGAAGCATGAGACGAATTTTGCGTCTTGAAAGAAAACCTGCAACGAGGAGTACAAAAACCTTTGCAGAATATCTATTCAGAGACTTCTTCGGGAGAGAGGGAATGGTAAAAAGGATGTTCGCCCCTTCTTATTTCAAAGGTTCAGTACTTTGAGTTTCTGAGTTTGTGATAATATTGCTAGAGGGGGAATATAGATGCCTTCGAAAGCAGAACACTTTGATTAAAACATATTTATGATCGTGTTTTGGTGCCCCATGTCGTGAAAAGAAAAATACCTTGTCCGCATCTATTCGAACTCAATCAAATAAAATCCAGTTTCTTCAAGGTTACTGATTATTCAGAATATCTGGCAAGAGTGAGATTCAGTCAAACACCGAAAACGTGATCCGGTCAGAGGTTGTGAAGGTACAGGGCCTTGTGAAGAATAATTCACTCCGAAGTTGATAGAACATGCTACATCTTCCACAAACTAATGAGTACCTCACCATCGATCAGTTTGTGACTACTTTCGTCAGCTAGGTGAGCAACACAACTTTTCTGCCGAATGGAAAAAGGCAAAACTAATACTCCTGAGGAATGAAAATAAACCTATAGATAACCCGTCATCATTTAGACCTATCTGTCTCTTGGATTCTAAAGGAAAACTCTTCGAACACTCAATACTTGAACGTCTTAATGAGGAAATTGTACGAACAGAGGGTTTAGCCAACCAACAGTTCGGGTTCAGGAAAGGGCGCCAAACAGTAGACACCGTAAACACTGTAGTGTTTACGGTGTCTACGCGAAATCTCTGCGTAGACCTAACGCTGGATGTGAAAAATGTTTTCAACAGTGCAACATGGCAATTCATATTGGAGGCCCTTAGAAATAGAGGCGTGGAGGAAATTTATATGATATCAATTTATCTGATAGCCTCATATCTATCAGAGAGAGAGAAATTTCACTGGAAGCCATTGATGACACAAAAACTATCAGTATAAATAGCGGTATCCCACAGGGATCAGTCCTAAGACCTACATTGTGGAACGTCCTATATGATGAGCTTTTTTCAATTGAATTACCCGATGAAACTGATTTGGTAGGAACACAGATTGGACTGAGCAAGGCAGTAAAGTATCTGGGAGTATGGCTTAACACTAAGCTGACCTTTGCAGAGCATATAAAACAAAGTGTAGTAAAAGCGGAGAAAACAACTACAGCGCTAGCAAATCTGATGCCCAATATCGGAAGTCCCAGAGCATCTAAGAGACGAATTCTGTCAAATGTAGGTCATTCGCAGATTCTGTACGGTGCACCATCCTGTTACACCGCAATGCAAAATACGAAACTGGTACAGAAATTAACAGCGGTGCAGACAAAAATGAACTTCCGAACGTGCAGTTCATATAGAAGGATATCCGCTGAGGCAGCATGCGTTATAGCAGGGGTTTCACCGATTGAAATTCAAGACAAAATGGAGAGTAGAAATTGAAGTATCTGGTTACTATTTTTTTTCCTTTATTTGTTCCATCTTTGGATATATCACGAGTCAAGTACTAAAGTAATGCGGGAGCGGTTCCCGATACTTGGCACCGAGAATACAGGAAGGGGTTTTAGTCGGTAAGAATCCGGCATAGCGCCTATGAAGATTTCCCCTTCTCCTCGTTTTACTCGAGAATTTGGTTGCCTGTGATTGATTCCAGGAAGAAGTCCCCCTCCGGGAGACTTCTCTGAAGTACTCCTGATCCTCACAGATAACTTGTAGCCATCCAGGCTAGAATCGTACATGTGGATCCCCTTTTGGAATACTCCCTACCAGAGCCCCAATGGGATACTGAAGAGATTCAGTGAATTGGTTAGTGTTGTGGTTATCTGATATCCAAGGCGCAAGATTCTCGCTTCAATGATAGCAACAACCTTCTCATACAAAAACATCTGTGAGTTAGTGACACTGATAGACAGTACCACGAGTGATCCTGTTATTTCCACAGCCAGTGTTGGTACAAGAAAGCAGGCATCCAATAGCTGAATTTGTTCAATTCCGCAAACCAAGCAAACACAGACTCGAAAAGCAGCAAGAGGTAGTTCAAGCAATGAACAAAGAAAGAAAATCAATCCTCAGATCAAACCTACCTCTCCAAGAACAATAGGAAGAAACTCGTTGTACGTGATATGTTGAATTTCTGCTATAACGATCCTGCGACTTTCCAAAAATATCTTCTCATCGGTCCAATGTCGGTTCAGACGAGCAAGATCAACCGCAACTCTGTTATGTTCTTTCAATAAGGCGGAATAAAGTGCGTTTGACCTACAAGCAGCACAAGCAGAAACGTTGAGCAGGCCGGCATCATAGGTTCGGAGTTTTTCCATCTGTTGATGACTATTGCCATAGATAGCGGAAGCATCCAAGTAGGAGGTGGCGAGGTTCATTTGTTCCCGGTATTCTGAAAAAAATGAATTTTGTAATTTGCATACGAGAATTTTTGGTTGTCTCAGAAACCTTGAAGTTTCCTTGATTGAGGTTATGTTGAATCAAATATGGTTTTCCCCATACACTTCGGAGGCGTCCAAAAAAGCGGTATTTTGGTTGACTTGTTCTCGAGGTCCCAATTTCTGCTGGCCAGGCAAAGATCTCATGAAGGGGAAGCACATTCTCTCTCCAGATGTTATATTTATTTCTGGATAGTAGTGATCTCCTGCCGGTACCGGGAAAGGATTACACTCTGGATGAACTGTTCTGGGGCTGCTGCAGGGTCTACAGTTCGGGATTGATTCGTGGAATCCCTTATGGATTGGAGTCATGGTGAGGTCGTGGTCCAGAATCTGAGCGAACTGCATAGTCATGAGGGTGTATCTGTTGTGAAGGTTACTGATGTCGGGATGGATGACTCTTGATACAACTCTAGGGTTGGGCAGTGGAATGCCAGTCACACTAATTGATCGCGGTTTGGAGATACCTAAAATGAATAACAATGAGTTTGAGAGTGGTTGACAATGTTTCATGGTGAGTTTTATCATTGTCTAATATTATTCTAATATGATTCGACATTCCTCCGAGGAATGACTATTTATAGGTCATTCTAGCGCTTTCACCTCTCCCCTCTTTTCTGTCTTTCAACAATTCAATAACGCTATGTAATATCCACTGTTGATGGTATTTCTCTTCTCGAGATAGTCGATGGATATTACACCACGCAGTTTCTTCGGCCTACTGAGGAAGCTATTCGGAAGCTTGTGACTGGAGAAAATATTGCGACTGTATCCGCCAGTTTTCGTGATGACCGTGAAATGTCGATTCGCCGCCGTTCGCAACAATTGGGCATCTGTTACGTAGAACATTTTGCGAAAGGATTTGGGTGTAAAACCTCGTAAGATACAGCTGGTGCAAGAATTGAAGCAACACGACCTCACACAACGTCTAACATTCGTGAATGGGCGCTGGCAAAGTTGGAGGGAGAACCACATTTTTGTGTTCAGCGACGAGGCTCATTTTTGATTGAATGGATACGTAAACAAGCAAAATTGCCACATCTGGACCAGCCACAAGCATTGCAAAAGCTACCGATGCATCCCGTAAAAGCCACTGTCTGGTGTGGATCAATTATAGGTCGGTGGCATCATCGGGTTGTATTTCTTCAAAGACGACAATGGCCGGAACGTTACTGTGAAAGGCGAGCGCTACCGTGTGATGATTGACGAGTTTTTCCTGCCCAAAATGGAAGAATGGGACATGCCTGACATGTGGTTTCAACAGGACGGTGCCACATGCCACACGGCCTGCGAAACAATGGCCCAATTGAGAGCCACCTTTGGTGAACAGTTTATCTCACATTTGGGGCCGGACAATTGGCCGCCTAGATCGTGCGATTTAACGCCTTTGGATTATTTCTTGTGAAGTCATGTTACGGCTCATGTCTGCAGCAACGACTGACGCTCTGGAAACCAATATTAAAGCATTTATACTTGAAATACTGGTCGATATGTTAGAGAGTGTGTGCCAAAATTGGACCTTGCGCATGGGCCATCTAAAGCGGCGCCGCGGACAACATTTGCATGAAATCATCTTCAAACATTAAATTATATTGATCATTCTATCGATTCCAATTCCAACTGAAAAAGCGGTTAATGCAATAAGACTAGTGCCATCTATATGTTAGGCCCGAGACTTTTGAGCCCAGGTAGTAGACCGAGAACAATATCACCACAGTTGAAAGACGCAATTATTTAAGAAGTTGACAACGTCTTTCGACGAGTACTCGAGAGGTATCTCTACAGTTTAACGTCTGTCATGAAAATATCTGGGGGGTTTTGCAAACAAATTTACTGTATTCATGCCATGCACAACGATACCCTGCACTGTTTTGCCAATTGATTGGATTTTCGTCGGTGTTTCCTTGGGACTATTGCAGTAATATTACTATAGGAGTCCTAGCCCATTCCTTATGGAAAAACACGTACAAATTTGAGCATGTCTATTCTGGACAAAAGCCCAGGCGTCGATTTTCTCCAAAAAGATAAATGTCTTCGATCCGGATATTTGGGGGTTGAAATGGACAACAATAAGACTTGGCATAATTATGTCACTGGAGTTGCAAAACTGCTTCTCAAAAGCTTGGAACACTGCTCCGAATCAGAACACTGTACACCTCAGCAACTTTTGATGCTTTATAAAGCTCAGATCAGACCTTCTTTGAGAGCTCTGTCCCCAAACATACCTTGAAGTTCCTGGATTCCATCCAGAAAAGAACCATCCGCCAGATTGGAGACGCGAGCAACACGTGCAACCTTGATAGCCTGGAACGTCGAAGAAAGGTTGGAGATTTGTCTCTCTTTCATAGATACTTTCACGAGAGGTGTTCAAGTGACTTGGCACATTTCATTCCATCAAAGTAGGAGTTGCCGGAGTATAGAACACCCCCACTCCTCCACTTTTCGTCATTACCCAGTCGACCAATCAGAAGGTACCACGCGCATAGCGGGAAATTCAAATCATTCTCACTTCAACAAGACAGACCACCTATCCAAATTCACCTGTCACGTGGTTTCCGTGACCATCGGCGACTGGAAATTTCATGAGAATTGGAATAAAAAAATTATCGGTTAGAGAATTGAACCCAAGTCATCGGCTTGGAATACCACTCAATCATTCCAGCGCTGCTTTAACTTCTCAATACCACTGTTGAAGAACGATTTATCTTTTGCCTCAAAATAGGCCTCAGTTTCAGCCATAACCTCTTCATTAGAACGAAATTTTCTACTGGTGAGCATTTTTTTGAGATCTGCGAACAGCCAAACGTCACTGGGAGCCAAATCTGGCGAATACGGCGAATGTGGGAGCAATTCGAAGTTCAATTCATGTACTGTTAGAAGGTGGTTGACAATGTTTCATGATGAATTTCAGTAGTTCGGACTTCCATTGTCTAATATCTAAAACGATTTGAAATTTCTGAAACAACTAAAAGAAGAAAAATTAAAAATGAATAGCTGAAAATAACAATTATATTAGGCAAAAATAACCTGAAATGAAATAATAGTGAAACAAAATACAAGTAAAAATAGAACAATTGAATAAATAAAAATAAAGAAATGAAAAAAGGAAANTACTTCTATAGGTAGATTCGTTCTCTCTTTCAGGTTCCCGTCTTCGGATAGCTTTTTCTGTATGATTTGGAGTGTTTTTTTTCGACCGGAACGTTGGTGTAAACGCTTTCCACTTCGGAACTAATCAGTTGATCTTCAATTGTGACTTCAATTGACCCTAGTGATTCGACAAAATGGCGAAATGACAAAGACAATATTTTTTATTGTAATGGTTGTATTATGGGAAGTGAAAATCTAGATAAGTTTTGAGTAGCCGAATCTCTGGAGCTGATGATCGGTCTAAGTGGAACGTCCTTCCTGTGGATTTTGGGTAATCCATACAAATGAGGGGACTTACTGTGGTGCGGTGTTAGCGATGATCTTTTCTTGTCTGAAAAATAGACTTGGTGTTTTTTCAAAATCTGGTACAACTTCCTTTCAATTGATGCAGTAGGGTCCCGTACGATCTTTGTGTATCTTCCCTTCTGAAGAACATCTTCGATCTTCTGTTCGTAGAGAACAGTATCCATTTATTAATTCATTTCAGGTTATTGTTGCTCAATATAATTGTTATTTTCAGCTATTCATTTTTAATTCTTCTTTTTTCAGTTGTATCAGGGATTTCAAATCATTTTATATATTAGACAATGGAAGCCGAACTAGTGAAATTCTTCAAGAATTTCACTAGTTCGGACTTCCATTGTCTACTATATAAACACAGAAGTGCTTGCACTTCCCTACATCAGAGGATTATCGGAAATTATAAGAAGGATTGGTTCCAAGTACAACATCAGAACCTACTTCAGATCCTGTAACACTATCCGTAGCAGCCTCACGAAAACCAGGCCACCAAACGCGGACTGCAATCCCAAGAATTGCATTCAACAGATACCCTGTGAGTGCGGAAAATCCTATATTGGTGAAACTAAGAGGCCATTGAATGTTCGCATTGCCGAGCACAATAAACACACACAGTGGGGGGAAACCAGCAAATAAGGAATAGCAGACCATGTTTGGACCCATCAACACAACATCGAGTGGTCCCAAGCTGAGATCTTGCACAGAGAGGAACATTGGCTTAGGAGAAAATCCAAGGAAGCCGCATACATGTTGTCCAACAACGTATTCAGCCAGGCTAGCGTAGAGATACGCAACATATGGAAACCCATCCAACTCCTGCCAAAACGGTCATCTCCCACGGAACCAGTGAAGCGGAAAATGGAAAGCGGGGATAAGTGAGAGTACTCGAACGACCTATAAATAGTCATCTCTCGGAGGAATCAGTCTAGTCATCACCCGAGGACGATTGTAGATACTAACAATCGAAACGTCGTGAACTTACGTGACTTGGAATCTCTCCACT
>NW_019291573.1:9821-21803 GCF_000500325.1 Leptinotarsa decemlineata
GTTGAAAAACTAATTCATTTACAATAGTAAATACATTGTCACATTATAAATAAAATAATATCAACATGAAAAAATACAAACATTCTGATTAAAAATAAATATGTATGGGGCCGTTTTTCCGCGATTTCGGCCTTCAAAGACTCCATTAATACGGTATAATAGATGTTTTTTTCCTTTTTAAATAGGCTCCAAGTTTCAACAAGTTACCAGTTTGTCAACACCTACATTTTGGTATCTAATGAACCAATCAATATTTCAAAACAAATTGAACAGTTTTATACTTATCTTAATTTTTTTTCAACTCTTTCTGGCCTAGCTTTAGTATTTCAACATGACGAATTTCAATCTCGTTTCTTGAACCCCGTCTGACGAAATTTCTTTTATTTTCGGACCATGGTATGGTCGAAATAAAATTTTACGATTTTTTTTATGAAGCAACGGCTACGTTTTACTTTTTTATTGCCACATTGGTATGACTGAGACGGTTTTGTCGACAGAAGACGTTTCACACTTAAATTTCAAAATATGGGAGTAGTAAAATATATGGATTTGTGTCTGAACTATCAGGATAGTGTCGTAACTTATCCCCTGAAAATAAACATTTGTGTTATTTTCAAGAACGTGATGATTGAAAATGAAAGGGATTGAATCAACTATACCGTTATGGTTTGTAGTATAATTTTGAGAAAGTGAAGAACATTAATATTGAAGGAGAGTCTTCCCGAAGGTTAATTTTCAAACTGAATTCCATTGTAAATTGGAGGGAAAAATGGACAATTTGAAATTGACAGAGGTTTGCGTGGCCAGGTTTCAATGTGTCTGTCGTTTTTGTGGATTGTTAACGGTTGATCATTTTACATGTTGTTCCTAATATTTAACTGGTACAAATGAAAAGAGATTTATCAAAACTTGAAAAATTGTGATGGATGATGCTGATTTGGCAACTTTACGCAGATGCACAATTATTTTCCATATCAAAGAGAAATGAGTTCCTACGCTTAGGGGAATTCATAAAACTATCATCCGAGATATTGATTATCAGGGTAGTAAAGAGTATTTGCGAAAAGAAATGCATATACTTGGTTTTTTATGGAGAAAGGTGAAAAATAACAGAAAAATATCAAACGCCAGACTATTCGACTGCTTAAAATATAAATCTTTAAGAAAATAAATGATTATTTGTTGCTGATTTCCTAATTCAAATGAGCGACAACGAATTTTCTGTTTTTTCTTAAATGAAACGTTCAAAAATCAATTTCTCAATAACGAATGAACCAATTTCGAAAAAAAAATTACAGAAGTAATAGAGCGACAAAAGATCTTTCAAATGATGCGTNAATACCCTTTCTATATTTCGATTACCTATTGTCGAAAAGTAGATTTCTATCAAAAGTGTTCACTCTGTAAGACACCATAATCTTACAAATCCATATGCTGACAAACTCCCGAGAGGCAGGTCAAATCATGCCTCCATCTTTACAAACTGTCATGACAATCATAAACATTTGTGCCTGAAATGAAAGTTGACCATTTTATTGGTTCTTAGTTCGTAGCCAGGCAGGTCTACGGATAGGAGGGTTTTTCGGAGAATTCTCCTAATGACCCTTCCAGTAATAAATACTCCTCGCAACGACCTTCAGTTGCCTGATACGAAGCGGCTGAGCTGGAAAGACCGTTCTTCGAAAATGTTTACCTTTGAAAAAGTCTATTTAGCAAAAAACTATTGGCTGAAATCGCGGGTGTCCGTTAACAGTAGTGTCGGTGAATGTGTCCGAATACGTGTGAATATTTAGTGCCCCTGAGACGATATGAAACACGAGGGAATCAAATCAATCTTCAAAATTAAACACAAGACTCCCTTAAGGGTCAAAACTCTGAAGGAATACAACACGAGTAAGGAACTGGAGAAACTGAGCGGCGGCAAGTTCAACTCTAAGAACGGCAATGCTGCACTGAACATGTAAGAAATGTGTGATAAATATTGGCCTGCATGTGAATTTCCATCAAACGTAAATGTATTTTTCAAGTAAAAAACAATGTTTTATACTTGGGTCTATGAATTTTTAGACGATTCTTTCGAGAGTATAATTACTTTCAGTTTTGAATGTACCAACTAAGTTCGTTGAAAATATCATCAGAACAACTAGAAAATAATTTACTCTTCTTGAGTGATAGTAATTATTCGGTCAAATTAAACCAAACATTATAAGTGAAGGTGTCTATTATAGTTCAAGTAAACGATATAGGGCAACCTACCTTCCAACAGCTCTTCCTTTAATAATATAGTTAGGGAGCTAACTAATTTAAATCTCCATATAGTCTTTTTTAACTAAAATTACTTTTATAATCCTTTTCTGTCAGTCTTCTTCGGTAATATTAGATACTTTTTCTTTACTTAGCTCTATTACCTTTTTACCAAATTTTGGAAAATTATTTTTACGCCTGATGCTTTGTTTCAATTTTCCCCAAATCAACTCAATGGGATTGAAAACACAAAAATAGGGGGGAAAGTCTCAGTAGGTATGGTGTGTCCATACTTTTCAACAATACTCTCAAGGGCATACACTTTTTCAAATGTATTTATCTGTAAAACTTCAAGTAGTTGGTTTTTGGTATAGCAATCTTCAAAATGAATTGTTATCCATTAAAAAACTTTGTATTTCATCTTTCTTCAAATATTTCTTCGGTACTTTGATGAGCTATCGCGAATGATAGGAAACGTTGTCAAAAAAATTACACTATTCACATCCAAATTTGGGATCAATGTATTTTCAAACCATTCCTCGAAAATATTAGCTTCCATATTCTTATCCTTCACTTCCTCCGCAATGCACAATGATCAGTTTGCAGGCATGTTAAGCGTACACATTCTCGAACCATCAGTCCACTCTTCCGTTACTGTGTCGTGAGTGTCATACCAAGTTTCGTACAAATAGAAAATGTGCCGTTGTTCTTGTCTAAATTTAGTTTTTTGTTCTAAGTATTTGTTACGCAATTCCACTATTTCTTCTGCTTTCCATAACTGCTTGACGTTTGTTCATTATTTAAAATCTAAATTCTAGTTTCTGCATCCAATCCTGAAGAGTTTTGTCACAGCAAGCTCACGTTATGGCCGGAAGTATTCAATTTCTTCCTTAAGATAACAGTAGTAGGAATCTCATTGCTTTTGTAACAGTCCTACATTGTTTTTATCAATGCTTTTGTTAGATGAACATCTAAAGGTTTTGGTAATCCTGTATCACATCGTGTCTTGCGTTCGTAAGGTTTGTTTTTGACTATTTGAGAAAGGAATTTCGGTCAAATCTAATGTTGCTTGTAATAGTTTGTTTCCCTCGAAATCAAACTTGAGATGTAGATTCTTATATACATTGAAACATACTCTCTATGTTTCAATATTCGAAAGCATCCGAATCTTATTCACTGGTATCTCTTTTTCGCATTGGAATCATTACAATGGAAAAAGTCTGCGTTGTTATCGCAATCGTTATTACTATTGGTACTTATCCAAAGACACCACATTTTAAACAAATAACAAACATTTTAAGTAATTATAACTGCACCAATATCGAATTTCAACACTCAAACCGCGATCAGTTCCTGAACTGAACACGACGGCGATAACCATCCCCGCATTCCCCAATTTCTATTCGTCACCGTAACATGACTTCAAATTTAATTTTATGACTCTTCAGCCAATCATAAAACTCGGTTAGTAAAAAATTGTCCAAGATGAACCGCCAAGTCTACGTGGACTAGTTCGCTGCCGGTTCATTTCTATGTATTGGAGTTTTTGGTGTTTGAGAGTGCCGCCACCTTTAAGAGTGCACAATATCGTTTACTTCGACTATACATACAAATTCATTTTTATTTCAATTGCTCTTCAACTAGAGCGCCATTTGAAACAAAGTTTTGCCATTTTCAATAATTTTTTTCGTTAGTATTTTGAAATAATCTAATTTTACATATGTTTTATATGCCACCAGTTTCTTTGTTGTCATAAAACACCCTTGTACAGAATGATGATTTTTGATGTGTTGTTCATTTACTTTCAATATTCGACACGCGCTGTCATAGATTCACATCGAATGTAACTAAATATAATGACATTTGACAAAATTCACTCATATACAAGCGACATTGACCTTGGATGTCAAACAAAATACATTGCAACCGTTCTTAATCACGCGAGGCTAATAGTTATATGAGGCCGCTTGAATTCATTTTGCCGTGCGATCTTTTCAATATAGTGTCTTAAAATTTTTCCCCAACATTTATTTTGAGGATTTTCTCTACCTTGCAGTACGTTTCGACGCATTTATGAGAAAAGTCTCAATATCTATAGTAAAACCAATAATGATTGAGAGTAAAGCGCGTTGTCATATCTAAATTTTACGTTACCAGTTTATAGCAGAATCAAAATATAGTAAGCAGTAGAGTTGTAGGTTGTGGCAAATTATAGATAATACACAATTCTAGTACGATTAAAAGGTATTATTTATGACAAAAATCAGTAATGAGCTTGTAATGAGTAATACTTATACATTTCCTGATTACTGATCAGTAAAAATTCATTATTTTCTGTATAGTGTTAGATATTTATTACAACTAGTGGCAACGCTGTACGCAACGATATTTCTGTCTTTGTCACTTTACCGTAACTTCCATCTCATCGTTGCAGTCCTCACTAATGTACTTGCAGCCATGAGCGTATCATTGGTTTGTGAATTATACAGCGTGAATTGTACGTTTTACAGTTAAGTTAGTCAGCAATCGACGTGTTGTGATAACAATTGGTGAAAATAATAGTGCTAATAAGTGTTTAAGCGTTACATAATTATATTTCTACACCGTTCTCAAACTACTCAAAAAATGGGAGACATGGTCGGGCCTTCCACGTCGAAAAAGGTAAAACGGTCGGAGTCTCGGTCAGTAAGAGAAAAACAAATTGTCCTGCGAGTATTTCACTGTCTTGAAAAAGATCATCAGCCACCAAAAGATGACTTTGTGCATATGTGCTGTAATTCTACGTGTGTACCTCCGAATAACCAACCGGGCATTTCTACATCATTAAGTTCCACAATTACAAAAGATAAATTAGTTGATATGTGCTCTGATTATACCGGTGTACCAAAATCATCGATTTACAAAATACTAAGAGAAGCAGAAATTCATGGGGACGTACAAACGCCAAAAACTAGTAGCGGACGAAAAAAAATCACAGTTGATGAAGAAGCCAAAACCAGTATACGCAGAACTATTCACAGTTTCTTTTTCAGAAATGAGCTGCCCACACTACAAACAGTTCTGGAGGCACTTAGCGATCATGAATTGGTCCCAAAAATGGGTAAAGAAACTTTTAGGAAACTTGTACACGAAATGAAATTTACGTACGGAAAAGTTGACAGGAAAAGCATTCTCATTGAACGTCAAGAAATAATAGCATGGAGAAGAAACTATCTAAGAAAAATTGACGAATTTCGGAAGCTCAAAAAAAAATTGTACTTCATGGACGAGACATGGGTTAACCAAGGACATATGGTCAAAAAAGTATGGCAGAATGGTAATATATCAAGTGCACGACAAGCCTTTATTGAAGGTTTGTCAGTTGGGTTAAAACAGCCATCTAGAAAAGGTAGTCGTCTGATAGTTACGCATATAGGAAGCGACAGTGGATTTTTACCAAATGGTGAATTAATATTTAAATCTAAGAAAACAGGCGACTATCATAAAGAGATGAATGCGGAGAGTTTGAAGGCATCATTCAACTTGTGGAACCTGAGTCTGTCATCGTCATGGACAATGCTTCATACCATAGTCGACATTTAGAACCATTACCGAAACAATCATGGAAAAAAGCAGCAATTCAAGAATGGTTAATTAATAAGAACATCCAATATAACAAAGATAGTTTAAAGGCAGAACTACTTCAGCTAACAAAATTATGGTACCTACTATAATTACCACGATTATTACTCCGTTTTCATAAGGCCCACCTAATGACTACAACGATTAGGTAAATTACGATATTGCAAAGTTTTAATGAAATAAATAAAAAATGTGTATGAATATTTTAACTATTTGTACTAAGAACTTTTCTTTCATTCTTAACCCTCTCAAAAATTAATAAGCACGCCCCCGATTTGTTGTCAACTGGGCTTACTTCTACTCTCAATCATTATTGGTTTTAGTATAAACAAAAACTCCGATAATGAATTGGATTAAATATCATAAATATCAGTTTTACTAGATGAAAAATATATTGAAAGAATGAAGAGGCTGGAAGCAATCACTCGTTACATTTTTCGAGTTGAAGCTCGCCGATAAGGAGAAAATGAATAAATCTTTTGTGCGTATTGATGGTGATGTTTTAAAGACGCACACACAGATAAGCCATAGCCTTAGACCAATAATTTCTAATAATAAACTTCAAGAATAATAAATACTTTACAGAACCGTACCCATTACAGATAAAACCATTATTTATAAAATACAGTACTATAAATAACCCGTCATTTCTTCATAGACGACTACTGATTAATTATTCGAGATAAGTCATCGCTGTAGAAAACAATTCAAGAAAAGATCAACAGGAAGGATAAAGCGCATTTTTTGAATGGTTCAGTTCTGTGATGTATCGCATACGCAGGCAAAGTTTAAAAATTCCTCATCGGTGCTTTCCTACCTGAGACGGGTACAATGGATTTTTGAAAATTCCATTTTTCTAATCTCTTCTCTAACAACTGAACAAAAGGGGGAGTTGAGCAGGTTGTAAATTGAGGATTATTTCGTCTGAACATGAGGGATTTCTAGATTTAACAAAGGTATATTTGGATGTGAAAATTAAGATGCTCGTTATTTTCACTAAATTATGGCGTTCAATTTGTTTACATAAGTTTTGGATGCAAAAACTGCAAACAGCCGTATGAATCCTATCATATTACTCTGGAATGATTCTGCAACCGTGTTAGGAATCACACGTTAAAAGGTAAGACCTCGTTAGTCCTTAGCTCGCACGAGTTTCTCAACTTCTGAGAGTTATCGTTCGTATGGGGGCGGTAGCTGATTAACGGAAAAACAGATTTTAAATAGATTTTACAAAAAGTATACCTAACTACTTTAATAACTATGATTTTGATTGACATTTTCTTTTGAATGTATGAACCGACAAACACTTTGGTGCTGTTTTTTTTTATTCAAAGGAGAGTGTATTGAATAATGAAGTTAATTTGATGTAACAATTGCAATTATTTATCTATTAGAGGTCCTTTTTAGGCAAGAGGTGTGGTTTATTGTAATGACTCCTAAGGAAACCGGACCCTCTGCACTTATATAACATCCTGCTTGAAATAGATGCTGGCATACTGGTACTTACAATACGAGCTATGTTGCTGGAATGTAAAAATAAAGCGGATGTCTCACGAACTCTTTGTTAGGTAAATATGTATGGAAGACATCACGAGGTACAAAAAGGAAAAAAAAACACTACGGATTTCATCTGTGAAATTAGTTGTTGCATGAATTATACCAAAGTAATATAGTTATCGATATAAAAAACCGGTTGGCGAGAAAGAGACTCAAGAATTTTCTATTTATTTACACGCTTTATATTAGCTTCACCTGTATGTATGTTTGTTTGTAACTTTCAAGCTCGGAATCTGTAATTGAGAGAATTATCGGCATTATTGCTTGATCTATTCGCGGGCAGATGGCGCTGCACGTAATCTCCTTGATAGGTTGTTTAAAAGAAAATGAAAATAAATAAATATAGTTTAAAAAAACTAAAAAACACGCTTTTAAAGAACATCCAACTGATTTTTTAAATAAGCTAAAAACAATAACGAACGAAAAATATTAGTATTATTTTAAAAAAAGCGTGGGCGCTTTGTGCCATATTTTTTGTATATCAAGTGCCCGTCGCTTGATATTTGACAGTTAACAAAAGCAAAAATTGCTTTATATAGAAAGAGATAATAATAATCACAATGAGAACATACAGTATGACCCATTTTTAATAGAAACACTTCCCTAAAATTTGAAGTTGTAAATCGATTTTAATATTTTTTTTTGAAATGTCAAGTACTAAAAGGTCTACCTTGGGACAAAATTTGCAATGTTTATTAAAGTTTCAGGGCATACTACGATATTTTTCCTTAGTCGAAAATCGGGATTTTTTATTAGCGATTTTATTATTGAAAAAATCACTACGCCACTGGATTCAGAGTGCCTCTAAATAGGTGTGACCAAAATTTCATGAAAAAATATTCATTATTAACAAAGTTCAAAGTTATGACAACTTATATATATATTGTGACTAACAGTCACAATATATCATTTTTTTATGATTTCAACAATAAAGTGCCGCCAGATGAAAAAATATTTTTTCATGAAATTTTGGTCACACCTATTTAGAGGCACTCTGAATACAGTGGCATAGTGATTTTTTCAATAAAAAAATCGCTAATAAAAAATCCCGATTTTCGACTAAAAAAAATATCGTAGTATGCCCTGAAACTTTAATAAACATTTCAAATTTTGTCTCAAGGTAAACCTTTTAGTACTTAATATTTCAAAAAAAAATTATTAAAATCGGTTTACAACTTTAAATTTTAGGGGGGTGTTTCCATTAAAAATGGGTCACACTGTATATTTCCATGAGTACTTATGTAACAAATGGTTAAAAATTTCTAGAAATTTCCTTATAGTTATATCTAGACTATTATACTTACTGAAATCCAAGAGCAATTCCCAACATTAATCTGTTTCAATGTGTGTATTTAACTTCTTTCGTAATATCCCATGCTACTTAGATTAAGCAGTTTAAAAAATCAGTTCGAGCATTTTAAGTGTACTTATTTGTTTCAACATTTTCGGAAGTTTCTAGTGAATCAATAATAAAGAGGGTTAAATAGAAAAACATTAGAGTTCTACAACGTTTGTTGTTTATAGTAGTAGTGGTTTTTAGTATAGTGGTTTATAGTATAGTGGTTATGGTAAACCATAACCTAAAACGTTATTTAACCATTTCAATCCGACTTGTTAAAAAATGATCACTACACCAATGTATGGACACACACAATGCATAAGATAGTAACTTGTTATAGAGAGCAGCAGGTTTTTATGTGTGTGATCTTTTAAGGTCAACAAACAAAGCAAAATTGTGGAAGATACAAGTGAAATTCGAATTTATTTTTCTTCTGAAATATTTATGTAAACACCGGCAATTGTACTGGAGTTTTTGTCTATCATAATTACATTTTGGCCATCACTTTTGTAACTGTTACTTTGACAAAGAAAAATCAACGAAACATATTTCATCCTTCAGTTATTGTTTCACTCTATTTCTTGAAAAACATGGTAATCAATTTTTGTTAAAAATATGATCAAGTAGGTATTTAAAAAACAAAAAGAGACTAAAAACCAAATCTGGTGCATGATGCATCATATACATACAGTGTGTAAAAGCCAAATGAAATAAATTTATAATTTCGGTTACTGTACATATTTAAAAAAATCCCGAAACACGTCAAATGTAAATTACCATTTAACAATGATATGGTTTCCTACAATCCCTGCCCAAACATTAACCTTTTGAGGGTATTGCGTGGGTTCTTCTCTCATCCAGTAAATATACTCCGTTGACCAGTAGCAGTAATTTTTTCGATTAGCATGACCGATGTTTACTATCGATGTATGGCCAGCACTGAATGTAGTGGATGCCTGTCTACTCGATGTATCTGGGTTTTCCTCAAACTCAAGCTTCACATCTGATTTGAGTTCATCACTCATTGCATTGGCCGCTGCTTCTTTTATTTGCCCCACATGACCAAGCTCGCGAAACTGTTTCTCTATCTAACCATTAGTCAGACTTGAAGTTAACGAACTTTAAACTCAAATTAAAATACTGACAACTAATTTTGTAACATACAAAACAAGCGTTGACGAAGCGTTTTTAACTAACGTTGCCACGGAAATTATTTACAGTTTTCTAAAGGATACCATCTAAAAAGAACATATATATCACAAGCCTATACTTCCCATTTAAAAAATTGGGGGTTGTATCTGTAATTCGCCGGGGGTTGAAGTTAGGGCTAGCATTCCGTTGAAATATGTCAAATTATAATTTAAATTTGACGTGTTTCGGGATTTTGTTAAGATATGTACCGTAACCGAAATAATGAATTTATTTCATTTGGTTTTTATAGATTGTATAAATTATTGTTAACATGTATGTTATTTTCTAATATAACATGTATTTTGATAATCATTGGCAATAATACATTAGCCATTCTGGACATTCAAAAGTACAGCCTACATCAGTACTACTTTGGAAAATTGGCCCGTGAAATCTCAATTCTTTACGAATGGTGATAATTAAAATTTGTTATTATGTGCCATTTCAATTATGTCCCAAATTTCGAGCAGCTTAAAAATGTTCTTAGAAACCAAAAAACTCTGTATGGGTATCTTTTAATGGAGGAAGGCCTTTTTTAAGGACAAAACACAAGCACTACACGAAAATTCTTAAGGCGCTCTTAGAGCCGTGCCTGTGCACGGCAAGGCTACTCCTGTCCAGGACGATTAAATTCAAAATAGTATTGCTATAATTGAAGTCACCCCCCCCCCACTGAAATATTTTTTTACGTTAGTGTCCTTAGAGTGCAGCAGTTAATATTATATTAGTGGAACCCATTACGACTATGTATATATTTTGTTTGAAAGAATGTAGAGAATGCAATATCCCTGAAGAATATAACGGATCAAGCGAGAAATATTAAAAGTGTCGCAATAAAAGCGTCTGAAAGTGTCATCAATAATTTAGTGTTATCACATTATGTCCTTACAGGGTTATCCTTGCAATAAACTAGTCAAGAAGAGGCTGAGGCCGATAAAATATGGTAATCCTGTCACAATATTGTCTGAAAATGAATTTAGTTTATATATTTCTGCGAAATAATTCGCGAACCTTAATCTTTGTACTTCCTTTTGGCTACTTTTCCTAATATAAGAAACATTCTGGAATATCACTATATATCTTTGAATCTATTCTTTACATCTGCTGTCTCGTCGAGTGGAAAACATTGTCCGAAAATTTCAACTTTGGAAAGTATTTCATTCCCTTTGTTTTTATTGCCATAATAATCAGTCTAGTTCACATGTACTTTTTTTTGTAACATTTTTCAGCCTTGTCCAAATATTACGACCAAGGTGTCATTCGATTCGTATTTTTGCCTAGAAAGTTTAAGGGAAGGTCCGAAAACGCGCCGATAAAAATTACAAAAGTTATAAACAATTAAATGAAAAAAAAAATGGGGCTTTAGTTTTTTTTTCAATATCTCGGACAACGTTCAAAATTATAGAAATTTGNGTGAACTTACCACGATGACTGGACTGCTAAAAGTTTATGAGAATAATATTTTCTCGAGTCACTGCCAGAGCACTGAGAATAACCACCGTCATTCATTATACAATGTTTCAACACCGCCTGAAACTTGTCACCTGCCACAGCTAATGACAATCACGATGTTTTTTTCGAGGAAGTCGCACTTTTCCAAACCCGTTTCTCGTTAACCCGCCCGGGGAAACAATGAAAAACGACTGCGACCTATTAAAAGTAATGATAACAAGATCCTGTCCGTATACATAAAAGTGACTTTTTGATCGACCGCTTATACGAGCCGATAAGGAAATTCATGAAGCAATTAGAGCTGATGACCATCGTTGTACGCGAATTGACATTGTATCCAATTTATACTTGGAGACGTTTCGTTTTATAATTTCTGGGGTTTTTGTACATACTTTCCGTATTAATTGATCGGTTAGAAACTTTCTTTAAAATTATTTTCAGGTAATCAAAAAATTAAACATAATATCTGATCCAGAGGTGTCAAACTCAGTTTTGAAGAGGGCCATATATTTAATTTAGAATTTATAGGCGGAAAAGATTCAAATAAAAATGTATTATAGTACTTATTTGTTTCAACA